>JAPYYR010000014.1:0-92712 GCA_030523065.1 Aphidius colemani | reverse complement strand
TCTTCAAGTAAGACATCCGTTCACACGCGTATTCTAGCACCTTTGTGGTAAATACATATAATCTAATCGATCAACATCCAATGTAAATGAAAATTTGAAAAAAAAAAAAAAATAAATGAATCACCCACTGTGTATATTTTCACCTCATTTTCATAACAATTTTCATAAATATATTTTCCATTATTTTTCTCAGTTTTTATTATTTTTTTTTTTTTCACACTTAATTTATTTTTAACAAATAAAAACTTGAAAACAATATATATTCACTTGCTTATACACAAAATTTTTTTAATTCTCTTGGATCACATTCAAATTTTCGGAGCAGAAAAGTAATTATTTCCTTAACTTTCTTATTGATGATAATTTGAAGATAAATAGTAACAATAGTTTTTAGTTTGGCATAACACTTGTTTATTTAGTTGAATATATATAATTATTGTATTGTTGATATTATTATGAAAAAAAAAGCTTTTTTTATCACCATCACGTATGGTGTCGCGAACGCGTCTGAAGCCGAGGAAAATTGTTGGCAGCAGGCAGGCAGCGACAGTGAATATTCGTCTCGCTTCGGAAGCAACCTCACAACGAAATAATACGACTATTGACGAGAATCACCGACTGTAGAATTATTCTCAACAATTCTCAATCTCCCTTCTACTTAGTAAGTGAGACAAGAGCTTTTACTACTTTGCTCACTCTGTCTGACTATTCTACAGCAAAAAAATTCAGGCATATGCTCCAAAACTAACTAAACACAAAACTAAACACCGAAACAGTCAAAATTTATGGTAACTTGCCTGTTTGATTGAGACTACATTGAATATTTCATCACCCTTCATTTCAATTACATCAAATAACAATTTTTCAATTGAATTACAGTTGAATTTTGACTATATTTTTCCATATAAACAATCTAATTGACTATGAAACCCTTTTTTGCATCAGTTGCATTTGAGGTATTTAAATTCTTATATATTCGCGGGTGTATTATAACTTGAGGGCAATTACCAACAAGCCACTTATGTTATATATCTTGACTGTACTATGTATGTTGTTGAGAATCATCTCACGCGGTTACTAACGATGACAGCAACCATATATTTTTTGATTTTTCTGTCATCTTAACCATCCAATCTATTAGTTCTCTATGCATATATTAATATCATTGAATATAAAATCGTATGTCGAGATGGATCTATGAAGAAAATTAAATTTATACATATTACATTTTATATATCTCTTTTATTTTTCGTTATATGTCAATTTAATTAACTTAAGTTTGACAATTCAAACACGTGACCACGACTGAGATATTTCTTTTTTTTTTTTGAGTAATAAATTTATGTTAATATTAATTTATTATGTATCATTATTGTTAGAGAATATGAATTGCATGAATTATTAATTTATATTGGTTTCAAAAAGAGGAACATAGTGTGGCGCCCTCATTGAGAAATGCGTTGGGTATTTTGTGATATTGGCTTGAGATGGGAGAAGATTACATGCGCCTCCTTGATCTTCTTGAGAGAGTCTCTCTTTTTTTTTTAAATAAAGCTCTTTTTTTTTTTAAAAAAGCTCTTTTTTTCATTTCTGTCTCTCTTTCGCACTCGTAAAAAAAAAAAAAATACTTGCGAGTGAGGAACCGGTATGTATCATCAACCCACGGACATTCATGTTGGTCATTAGTTCAGCCAGCATAGCACTTGAAAATCTATCAAACATTGTCACAATAATTATAATCCATATACCACCAACAAAATGTTTCATTTAATTTTTCATTCATTCATTTTTCATTCATTCTCAGATAGATCTATACATCTAAAAATAAGATTATATATTTATTTAACAAGATCCAGCTTTTTTTTTTCTCATAACTTGTATACATAATTATATCGAATTTAAACATATTGATGTTACATATATGTGTAATGTTAAATCATTAAAATTATTATTGGGTTAATATATATATATATATATATATGTGTTTCTCAATATGTTGAAGATATATTAAGTATAAAAAAAGGATTATTGATGATTTAGTTTAATGTCATGTGGAATGTTTGAGAGGATGAATAAAAAGGAGAATGAATATTACAAACTTGAACTGTTTTATAATAAAGTCAAGTCACGCTCAGTATATAGACAATCCGCGCATCTTTTAAGTATCTTATTTTTATTTTATTATTTTCTCGAATATAAACTGTAATGTTTGGTATGAGTATATACTGTAAGAAGTATTCGGTGCGCAGGTCGCCACTCACCGATTGCTAACCCTCGATCCATTCGATACACATTGAACCGGCATCAGAAAAAGAATAATACAAACTGCATTTATCACATACACACACACTCATATACATTTAACAAACCGCAAGTAAAAGTATTATTTTTGTTTGTTTATTATTATTGTAGAATTGTGAGTACTTTTGAAAAAAAAAAAAGGAAAATATATGATAAAAAAATGAAAATTGATGATAAAAGGTGTATGTTGTGTACTTTTAAAATAATGGTGGCCAAGTGCCGATTATATCGTTCATATGTGCACCATCACAATAAATGTGTGTACAATATAAATAAAAAATAAAAAAAAAATCTTTAAACTTTAAATGTAAGTCAGTAGGTAATCGTTTTGTTGCAAAGAAACGAGTCTTTGCAATATTATTATTTATACAAACTATAATAACCCTCTATATATATAAAAGTACTTGAACAAATATTTGTCCTTGCAATACTTTTGAGTGCATTATCCGCACGTGTTAGTAAGAAAGTAAAAAATAAAAAAATAAATAAAATTAAATGAGTTAAATAAATAGATATAGAATAAAGAAAATGAGAAGAGAAAAAAAAAAGAAACAAAATTGAAAGAAGTGCTTTGAAATTTTAGTGTACATCTTTGCTGAAAAAAAAAAAAAATAATAAAAAGTTTCATACATATATGAGAATCCTAAGTACACATAAACTGCGCTTTTATATATATTTCTTTATTTTTTTTATTTCTCGTCTTTTTTGCTAGAGAGAGAGTCAGTTTGAAAGCATTTACTGGGACAGGTGCGTAAAATGTGCAGAGTATTTTTTTAAAGGTTTGTTTGAGACGGACACTCAAATACGTGTAGCATTCTTATGATGGGTCATTTTGTAAATGTAGATATAGGGAGAGAGAGAGAGATCTTTTAGTTTATGCTGTAAAAGCCACCAACTGACAAATAATACCTGTTCCTAAATTCAAAACCCTCAACGACTGTATCCTCCCTTAAATTTCCGCATGAATATTTTGGTCTATTTTTTTGAATTTCTATTTTCTCATATAGCTTATACAATCCTCAAGTTGAGGCTAAAAAAGTTTGTTCATTCTTTCTTGTATTTTTCTTATTTTTCACCGTCAATTATTATTACAATAACAAATCGTGGTGTCTTGTGTGGTTGAGTTTATGATGTGTAGGGGGATTTTCAATACAGCTTTCTAACACCGCAGTTCATTTAAAAATGTGTCTACTCTCGTTCACAAAATATACAGACTTGTTTGACGTCAGTTCTAAAAATGAAAATTAATGATACAATATATATATAGAGAGAAAAAAAAACATATATGTATTAATACCTCGGTAAATTATCAAATTATAATGATGTAAATTTTTAATTTAGAAAGTATGTTGTAAAAAGCTATTTTGTTTTTTCAACATATTAAATTGTTTAATGATATTTTTTAATTTCATGTCGAATATTTTTACGGTAGAAAATGAAAATTTAATATAAATATTTATGTTTCAACATAAATTAATAAATTGATTAGTTTTTTTTTCTGTCTTTTTGCCAATATATATTTGTTGTTTTAAATATTTTATTTTATTTGCTCGGAAAAATTTAATTTTCTTTTTTTCATTATGGTAATTTAATTAGTATTTTTTTTTTTTCTTCATTTTACAATATTTTATAATAATTTCATTTTTGAAACTATTATTTTTTGTTACAATCGTTTATTTTTATTAAAATGTATATAGATATAAATTTTTTTGAGAGTCGATGGACACGTTTTGCAACCAAAGAACGCCAGGACAATGGGGCCATATTGCCTCATTGAGCCGAGTTTCTCGAGGAGTATCATTGGCGCCATAGAAACGACGGTAGACGCCGTCACGATTTTATTTTTCTCTTTTTATTTACTTGCATTTATACTCTTTTTATTGATTTTTTCGTTTCTTTTTACCCTCACCAAATTAAATTTTACATTGTCTTTTCTTTTTTCCATATTTTTAAGTTGATTTTTTTCTTTTTCTCTTATTTTTCACAAAAAAATACTAAATAATATACAAAGCGGTGCTAACAAAATTTTCCTGCTTTATTAACCCCATTTGAACAAAAGAGAAACATTAAAAAAATTAGGTCGTTTCTTTGACGTATTATTATGCCTCTTTTCAACGTTTAAAATTCGATTTTTCTTTTTTACTTTTTTTTTCTTTTTTTCTACATTTCAAATGACACAAAAGGATCGTCTGGAGTACAAAAATTTGCACGGCAATAAGTCATGGCTTTTGACCTCTCATTCGTGAAAGGAAAAAATATAAAAAACGAAATAAAAAAAAAATGTAGCAGACGTATTGATTGTAGTTTTTAAGTGTACAACTATAAATATGAATTCATGCTGTACATGTGAATGTGTATATGCACATTTATATTTATTCACATGACATTGACTGTGCATAAAAAGAACGAAGATGTATAAGAGGGGTGGAGAAAAAATATGAATACACAATAGCAAATGGTATTCTATTATTCCAGATGGATCTAGCATCAGACTAGTAAAATAGATGCCACCGAAAATGCACTCATGATATCACTTGGCACTGGCTGTTTTGGTCGATTCTTTTATACACATTTTCATCCCCCTTCTTTTGCACGACTTTTTCTGGCCCTAAAACCACCGTATTTTATGTAAACTTAACCAAAACTAATGTTACACAATATATATTTTAATACTTTTAGCCATCGTCATCATCAAAAATCGTCTACACTAATAAAATATACCCCCTTTACGCCCTCTACTAATATTTAAGGGTCTCTATTCTATTTTTATATATATGTGTACACTAGTTTTTCGTTTACCCAGATCGTTCATCACTCGAAACTCTAATAATCCGATTTCCCCACTCATAACAACCCACCGATATCGAATTTCTTTCGATAAAAAAATTTTTGTTTCATTTTTTTTTTTTTTTATTTGTTATTTTTCTTTCTCACAATGAATTGTTTGGTGCTCCCACGGGCGTTATAATATTGCGGTCATTCAATACACACATACCATTAACATGCAATAATTCATATTTTTATATTAAAACTTTTTTTTTTTTTTCCATTTTTTACATTGTTATTTAAATAATTTTTTGTATTTATTAAAATCAGGAATGATGATGAGATATATGGGGTTATAATTGATATAAAAAAAAAATCAATCAATTTTATTTTATTCAAATATTCATATTCAAGAATTTTGTGAATATTTTTTTTTCGTGAAAAATCATATTTTTTTAATTTTGATTATTATGGTAATAGTATATGACCACCAGGAACCTAATCATCGCTGTTAATCATCGGGCACCGTTATAGCTCATATATATATATGAATATACTTCCTGCGAGAGAATATAATTCTTTTCGAAATATGGAAGTATTAACTAAGGAATTTTTTTTTTTTTTAATTTTTTTATTTTATTACATTTTAAAAACATAAATACACACAGACACATATGTTTGTTAGAAAGTAAAATTTTTAAATGCTCCATAATTATAGATTATTAGACAATATGATTGAGAAGTTGAAATGAGAACCGAAATAATAAATTCTTTTGAAAAATTTACAGTCTGGGGCCACGCCATACTAATAATTTGAATTGTCGGCTATGACCATACCATATATATATATTTTTTTGTTTCTTTTTTCAAAATGCCTTCACGAGAGAATGATGGAAAAAAATATAATAATAATATTAAAAAAAAAAAATGAAAAGAGTTAAAATAAACATCTAGAATTCTCAAAGTCCTTAACCACTGGTGTTTCGTAGCACAAGTGGTGTAAATTTTTTATGCCTTAAGTTGTTCTGTTCCACAAGAGTTGAAACGAATGCTTGCCATACATTTATATACATCGGTTGAAACTGAAACATACATTTTTCTCTACTTTCTTTTCGTTTTTATTGTTTAAAAAAGAAAAAAAAAATAATACAAAATGAAATTGTATCTTTTTTATCTTCTGTTTTCGTTTACGAGGTATGTTGAAAATAATAGAGCGACTAAAACCATAGATGGTTATATGCCAATATTTAAACGGCATTAAATGAATAAGAAGAAGCACAAATGAATACCACTGAATTGTGGAATCGTAGACGTAAAATACTAGGGTCTCTGTTTGGCAAAAAAAAAAAAAAATAAATAAACTATTGAATAGGCTGGTATTTTTCAGTCGTCAAAATATACGTCTGTATCGAGTCTGAACGCGGTGATTTGCCCTCTAGCCCCCAGCTCCTTTTGCTTTCACATATACGATTATTTATTAAAGACCCACTGGTACTCTATTTAAAAAACAAAAGTCTCTCTAGTCCAATCAATGCTCCTCTTTTTTATTTGCAAAAAAAATGCTTCATCGATTTTTTATTATTGAAACAGATATTTTTGCTCGAAAAAAGAAAAAAAAACCAACGAACGAACGAATGAAATGAGGAAAAAAGATCAAAAAATAAAAACCAGAAACCAAACGAATTGTACGAAAATAAGTGGTCCTTCCTTTCGAAAATCGGCGTGAGAAGACTGTGCAGTTTTGCCCCTGGGCCTTACCAGGCTAATATATATCCACTGGTTATTTTTACCTATCAACTCACGAATTTGGTATAATTACATGTAACAATCACCCAGTAGCTCTCTCACATTGTTGAAAGATTGAAAAAAAAAAAGCACAGAATTGTTTCCTTTTTTTTTTTTTTTATTTATTTTTATTATTCAATTCTGTTGAATGTTTTTTGTAATTTACTTTTGTTGAATATATATAGATATGTTTTTTGTAAAACCAAAACCTCAATTCTAGGATGTTTTTAAAATATACTGCTACTGGTGAATTAATATATCCTCAATCTGGTTTCGTGTCTAGATGGGATAATTAGTAGCGATCGATTCTATCCACTCCATGATACTTAAAATGACGCATTACTATTTTGCAAAAAAATGATGAAAAAAAACAATACAAAACAATAATTATGATTCCTGGAATAGTGTGGCTGCGTGTGGTTTGTAGTCGATGAGGGAGAACTCAAGCTGTAGCACTGTATATTTTATATGACATCAAAATGCAACCCGATAAAAACCCCTTATCTATAAATATATTATTTGTGAGTCAAAAAAATTATGAGCTCAATTGTTTCTCACAAATGAATATTTGATATTAAAAAAAAAAAGCATTCATTATCCAAATCCTCAGTAAAAATATATCATTCAATTCAGTCTTGAAAAGAAACTTTGACAGACACATCTAGATCATCCAAAGAAGAATTTAAATCAAATTATGATGCAATAATTTATTGAGTTCAATTGTAATTTAAAATTCATTAATCATATTTTCAAATTTAAATAAAAAAATACAACCAATCAATTCATTTCTACCATGACAATTATGTAAAAACAAGTTATTTAATTTTGCAACAAGTTGGATTATATGAACTCATAAAAAATTCATCAACTAATTGCCATTAATGAATGTTCAATGAGCACGACAATAATTCAAAACAAGCTAAATTATAATAGTACTAATAATGATAATATTAAAAAAAAAAAAAATAAGAAAAAATGAAATAGACACTGAGAATTAGCGAAAGGTAAATGTTTAAAGTTTAATCGTCGTGACTATATACAATGCAGGAGAGGCCAATTCAGGTTCTATACAGTAAAACTTTCACCAGCAGCGAATCGCGATCGACTCTGACTCATGATCCCTTGCATTTCCGGCTCCCGTGGTGCATACATCATTGTTTCTTTTCTTGTTCTTCTCTTTTCTCAAGTCTCAACCCCACACATATACACACAGCCAATATTTTATTTAATTTCTTTTTTTTTTATTATTCAATATTTTATTGCTTGCACTACTACACACTGAGACTTAAAATTGTTTGGAAAAAAAAAATTATTTTTTTTTCATCGTTAAAGTTGTATATTTATACGAGGGGACAACATTAATTTTTAAACAACAAGTCAATGTCGTAATATCAATGTTACAATTGTAACATATATAATATTTTTTTATTTAATTTTATTTTTGCCCGATTAAATAGACTGTGATGACTGATGAGTGAGTCATACTTCTCATTGACATGTGTTTTTTTATTACACAATGCTTTGATCACTCAATAAACACAGTTCAACTAAGAGACATGTAAATTTAAGCCAATTGCACTAAAAAAGACATGTCCGATTGATGAAATAAAAACACAGACACGCACATACATAGAGTCTTTGAGAGTAGAAGATGAAGTCGTTTTTTATTTCTTTTTTTTTCTCTATTACTTGTTAAAGAGAATTTTAC
Source organism: Aphidius colemani (assembly GCA_030523065.1). NCBI lineage: Eukaryota > Metazoa > Arthropoda > Insecta > Hymenoptera > Braconidae > Aphidius > Aphidius colemani. Next base: position 84,152 of record JAPYYR010000014.1, on the reverse strand, counting down.
AAGGATAGAGCCATTAACTATTGTGATTTTCAAGCGTATAGAATTGGCGTAAAATATTTAGAAACAAGTTGTTATCTGTGAATGCGTTTCTCGCAGTTGTCGTTTGCCCCCTGCGTTGCATTTGACACAGAGAAATAAAAAGAGAATAACAAAATCCACGGGTGGACTGAAAGTTAGAGTTTAGAGTTTTTTTTTTTGTCATGTATACATCACTGACCTTGGAATAAACAATTCAAAACACAATAATTTGCCTGAAAGAGAGAAATGTATTCATCGAAATTTATGGGGCAAAGTAAAAGTTGGTACAATTCAAAGAAAAATAAAGGTGATGTGCATTGCGTGTGCTTTAGAGATTTGACCTCGAAAAAAAAATAGTTTCTATTATTTTTACGAAATTTGATGACGAATGATGCGATGCCGACTGCTTGCCATTTCTATCTTACTCTTTTGTGTTAAATTTTGCTCGAGAATAGTAGTAGTATGGGTTTTCGAAAATATTTTGGTCGGTCAGCTTATACCTGACAGTTTTAACACGAGAATTCTACATGACAAAGAAACGGGCTACAATATTTTGCCGACGCGTACACTAAACATATAAGCGTTGAATGAAAAAAAAAATTAAAAAAGCTCACCAATTGATTCTTCTTCTTATTTTTATATGCTCAATCGTTTTCTCAAACACGTGTTTGAAAACGTCCAGTTGGAAAAGGCGAGGATGTGTTCGTCTGCTTAAAACCTTGCCACTTTATATAACAAGAATGAGATTGTGCATGCTGCTTGACACAAAATAAAGTGCCGCCGCTCGTTCGACTTTATTCAAACATTTTGGAATGCGAAAATCGTTATCCGTGATTGGCCACGTCCGTCTACCCCATTTCATCACGTATTTATTTATTTATTTTCATTATTTATTTATTTATTTATTTATTTTTTTTCCAATTCTTTCAAACGGTACATTCACAGAAAACGAGTTCATTCGAATTATACATTTATTTTCCTCAAACAGAATTGTCAACGAATATCCTGAATATTTTTTTAAATCACGCAAAAAACAGACAACTAAATAATCGAATGAATATATTATATTTATATTATGTAGAATAAAATTATTTGCAATTGAATAAGCTTAAAGAAAACAAAATTATCATCATTATTTTGAAATAATTTGAATAGTATATAGAAAATAAATACAACAAAAAGAATTATGTCCATTTTCTTGGTGAATTAGTGCGAAAAAAAAGAGGTAAAATGCTTGATGATTTTTTTCTTTTCACTACGAAATCATTAGATGCAAAATTTTTTTTTTTTTGTACATTGCATTGGGGTGTTAAGGGTGTACATAAAAGGGGGTGAGAGGAGTAAATTGAAATGAAGGTGGTTGAGGGGTAGGTCTGTGGAACAGCCAATGAAAAAGCTTCGATATGGCGGCCATTTTAATGATCAGGCAAAAGTAAACAGAGGCGAAGAGGAACAGAATGACTTCCACCCATCCAGGGTGCTTACTCGAGCCTTTCTTTCTTTATTTTAATTTTTTCTCTTTTTTACTCTCACTCTCACTCTTACATCCCCTTTTTTATGATTATTATCATCATCATCATCATCATTATGATTTTTATTTTTTCATATTACTCGAGACAGCCTCTGTGTGTGAATCATACGTGTCAAAGCATCAACACCCGCGAGTACATGTACGTATGCACGCCTACGTGTTCGCAAGGGGTGAAGTCGACCAATCGTAGTTATATTTTCCTTCCCTCATCTTCGAACCTTCTTCATGATTTTTTTTTTTTTTTTTGCGTACTAACACATCTATAACCCTTTATATTATGCCATATTCATAAACCCATATGTGTTCTCTTACATGCTTTAAGAGCAACGAAAGTTTTTTTTTTTTTTATCCAACGATCGCCCTTTACATCAACCACCGCGTGCAGATTCTCACTGACTGATAACCTGGACCAAAAAGCGTTATAAACATTAGGTAGAGAACCCTGAACAAACTAATTTTTTTTTTGTTTTATTCTTCCTTTTTCTTGTTCTTCTTTTGATTTCCATTATTATATATTTTTTGATGATTTTATTTTTTTGCACTTTACAAGTGTCAATATCAAAAAAAATAAAAAATAAAAAACAGCCGAGAACAATGATTTTGTATATCCAACCATAAATTGAATACCATAAAAGTGTTTGGCGAGTATGAATTGTAAAGTACATATATGTATACAACAACGATATATAGATATGTGTTTTGCCTCTGGGTCTTGTTGAAGCTAGACAAAGGGAATGTAATTCTGATATGGGGTCTATTTACTCACGCGTTCTGTTTCTGAGACCGGCGGAAGTACGCTCGCTTCATTAAGGAATTTGTCACCGTGAGAATTAAATCCATATATGTTCGATGATTATTTATATTTATATGTATATTTTTTACAAATATAATCAGAATATTCATTTTCTCAGATAAAATATTTTTATTTTATTTTTCTACCCTTTTCAAATCGTCGTTCATGGAAAGAAAAAATAAAAAATAATTTGAAATGAAAAAAGGAAGAATTTTTTATAGAGAAGAGAGTTAACTCATGCATGCAGTGTATTTTGGGAATAAATATTTTCTGTGTCAGGAGGTTGTATATTAAAGAGGTAGGAGCTCAAAGGTGGTGGAATATATATGTGTATATACATATCGTAAGGTTTACTGGTGGCCATGCCACTTTGAGTCTCGTTTCTCGTTCCTCACTTTTGTTTTGCGTGTGTCCCGCGATCGAATCTCTGCTTCTCTCTGCATCGCAGGTCACGGGGCGGCTCCGGTTACCTTTTCTTGATGGGTTAGTCTGCCAAAAAAATAACAAAAAAAAAAAAAAAAAAAAGAAGAATTTGCCATTCCTCTCTACTAACAGCAATCATTTTGCCCTAAAATTTTTTCCATTTTCAAATATTTTACTCATCACGTTTCGAATTTTTAACTTGGCGACGATTGTTGCTGACTCTTGGAGCTCTTAAACGGAAAAGCAATGTACAAAAAGTCTTGTATTTTTCCTTTTTTATTTTTGGCTTCCGATTTCTTTTTCCAAAAAAAAAAATTCTGTCATGAATCCAAGTTGGATAGATATAAGCAGCTGAATCGGCCATTATAATTATCGGATCTTTCTATCATACAAAATAAAAATAAACCTGAGAATAAGGAGGATGCTTTCTTCGTTATTATATACACCAGTGAATAGGGCTATCTTGGTTTCATTACTTTTTTTTTTTTTTAAATATAAATACATATTTTTCGTTCAACCAAAAAGTCAAGTCCAAATGATTTGTATATAAAAACAAGGAGAGTCAGTTTGGGTCCGGGTTACTCCGCGGGAAGCCTAGGATTTTTCGCGGGCGGGTATATATGCGTGCGAGGCAACAATATTAAGAATCGTGCAGGGCGGTATCTCTTTTGGAGTCACAGAGAGCAGAGTGACTCGCCGATACATCATCAAATTGGTATTTCTTTACCGAACCATCCGTAAATCCTAAAATATTATCTTCCAAACCTTTTTTCATTTTGTTTCAAATATTATTTTCCCTCTATCATTCTTTTATTATATGAAATCTAAATCAAGGTGCATATATACACATCATGCTTTCTCTTTGCCTTATTATTGATCAAAAAACGATGATGATGACGATGACCATGATGATTTATATAAAAATAAAAATAGGCGGGGTAGAATATCGTCTCAGGGTATTAAAAAAATAAAGGGGCAATAATAAGGAAGACGGTATACATGTATATTGGTATCGTCTTCATTTGAAGGTGGCCTTAAATCGAGCACATGGGGAGGAAAGCCATACAAAAGTTAAGAGCACACGTGAACGAAGAAAGTCACAAAGATGGCTGATGGTGTACATAATATAAACCGTTGGTAACCAACACCGGGCTTATATACTGGAACAAGCGAATCCAAGTAAGGCAGCCATTTGTGTTACAGCATATATATATATATTGTGCTTTTATATATATTATATTATAAAAAATATATGTATACATATCAGGCGATACACAAGAAGGGCTTTTCATCTTTCAAACGCGTATAAACACACCCTCGATCGTCTTACATTTTGATGTAACCTCGGAAAGATGGCTGCGGCTTATATATCGCCATAATTGCGGCCATTTTTATCGATATATAAATATATCCAATGTTAAAACCCTTATTTATAAACTTGAAAAAAAAATGATAAATTTACTGGTCACAAATAAATCAATTTTTCATTAAACAATCTTTAAATATTTACAACGTACAATTTTTAATTTTTTTTTCTTTAATTATATTGTTGCAGATAATACGAATTTCAAATGGACAAGCTGAAGGTTCAATGAGAGCAATCTAAAATTTTCATCATCAACTGCAATAATGGTGAGTTTAAACTGCAATTATATCAATTTCCATTTATAAAATTCTAATACCGAAGCAACAATATCTAAATTAAATTTCTCACGAATTTACTGCTTGGTATCATCATAATTATCATATCTTGAAAATATCAAACAAATCAGTGTACCTAATAAGAGAAGAGTAATTTTTTATCGTCATCACACTGGTAGTTTAACTGGATCTTTCAGGTTATGTTAACTATATCAGTGTGATCATTAATTTGACAATCGATAAATAGTGTTATAAAAACAATTTTACTGTGTACACATGTGTATACCCGCGTAAGAACTCTTATGTACATATGTATATTTAAAACTAGGAAGATGCAATGTGCATATATGATCGCGTGAGTAAACTCGTTCATGATTATCAAGGTCTTGCATGTCGCACGATCTGCCTTGGATATGATTAACATACACCATGAATTTAGTCATGGACTATCATCGATTCTGATGGCGCGCCCGTCATCAAGCTTCATTAAACTGTGTGACTTAACTTCTCGATTGCATATATTATTGGTTATTAATAATTATTATATATGTATATACGGCCACTATACAATTTTAAACACCCACTGTGTTATATTAATATAGTTTATTTAAATTTGCTTATCACCAATCATCTTCATCATATACTAATCTGTCAAAGTAACATGCAGTTGTACATATAATTTTTAAAAAAAGTATACATATAATATTATGCATATGTATAAAATGTAAACCAACAAAATGGCTGATTATTGCACGAAAGATAGATGGCGCTGTAGAAATATAAAAATTCACGTACCAAAAGATTAATGGTTATATGTATACGCGAATGAAAAGATCAACTCGTTGGGAGAGCCTTTGCACAGTTGGAATTCCTATTATTTGTTATTACATTACGCACAACTATATAGGTAGGGTAGTTAATTTAACGGTGGCATGTGGCCGCGGCTTGGCCAATTGCTTCTTGTATTGCCGGACGCGACGCCTTGGTCATATGCATAATGTAATTGACTTCACTCCTCTTTTCCTCTCTTTACTGCTCTTCCGCATACACTCGTACATATAGATAATACAACTGTAAATACATACACTCATCTATGTTTTCTTGCCACTGGCACCTTTAATAAACCAAACTCTTTCCTCTTCTTGAAATTTATATTGCTAAAAGTCTGTGCAGGTGATGCATACGCATAACTCAATTTCAAAACTTTATATATATTCTTACATATGTTTGTATACATATACTAAAATAAAAATAATAAATAAATAAAAAAATAGAGGAGAGACATCGGGCTAAGGCCGCGACTAAGGCCGATGCGCTTCAGGCGGGAATGCGCGTGGGATATGAGCTTACCAAACGTTTTTCTTTTAAAATAACTTCGGTATGCTTATATAGTTTCTTTTATTACATCATGATTTTTTTTGTTGTTTTTTTTTTCTCTTCTTTTTTCTCCCTTCGATCACGGCAATAGTTCGATATGCGGGTGCGGTACTCCTCACCATCAGCACCGCTGGCAACTTTGATATAATATGGGTGTGGTTTAGGTTTTCTATATATATATATATATATAACAAAACTAAAACCACTGGAATCAATCTCTTGCGTTAAGACACTTACCTGAAACAAAAATAGAGAGAAAAAAAATTAATAAATTATGCAAATGAATATTATTATTGAATAAAATTTTAGTGATTTAAGTTTCATCAAACGTTTTTATATATAATTTTTATGGAAAAGCTTTTGTTGATGCTGACGCTTGAAAGGCTATATTGTTCATGTGGAAATAATTTTAATCCAGACAAGTTTACAAGAGGGGAACAATTGGTGATTATATAAAGAGTTTCGCTGTAATTTTATATTTGATATGCTCCATTCAAATTTTTTTTTTCCATTTTTTTTAATGTTTTATATTATACATAATAAAGTAGAACAAGAAAGTTTTAAAAAATATTGATTTTCAAGTTTTTCAATATTCGATATAGTTACTAAAATTTAAATGGAAAAAAAAAAAAAAATAAAAATACATTGATTTTTTATCATAAATAAGAATACTTAAATATGAAACTTTTTCTCCAATTGAAAAATTAACAATTTCAATAATTAAAGTTTATTTTCTTTTTTAATTTTTTTGCTGGCTCATTTGGTGAGGTTTTTTTTTTTTTTATTTATTTCCATGTAAAATATTAATTCTCGTAAAAAAGAGGATTAAATATTTTTTTATTTGGTAGAGCTTAAATGCAGTCGAGCGTTTAGATACATGTACCTGCTCTCACAGAAGCAGCTCCATTTTTATATACTTAAACTATTTGGAGATGATCAGCTTTGATCGCGACAAGACAATGGCGCCCCTCAAAACAGTCTGCACTACGTGGCGGGTATAAATTAAAAATAAATAAAATAAAAATTACTGCCAGATAAATCTCTGATGGTATAACATACGTGTCATTTATGGAAAGAGCATTTTTCGATTTTCACGGTTAATCGTTAAAAACTGATCTCTCCGTTCGCTCGTTAAATCTATCCACCGCGATAAAAAATAAAACAACCGTCAGATGAGAAAATGAGTCGGGCTAAAATGACTCACTGAAAGATATTTTTTGTTTTTTATTATTTTTTCATTCAGAAGCTAATCTCTGAGTGACAGTCGCGAGGATGTGATATTGTCGTCGTTGTGTAGAAACAGACATAAAACGTATAATCTTTGAAGCAAAGTCAGCCAACTGTCTGTCACATTTGTCAGTCAGCATTTAAAAACACAACGTATATCTATATACACATACAGAATGAATTTATATTTTTTTTTCTCACTGATAGCTATTAAACTTGTCGTAAAAAGTGTATCAATTTCAGATCTAAAGCTCAGCTTTTTCTCAGCGATAAAAAAAAATTTATACACATATATCTATCTATAAATAAAAAATTTATAATGTCTAGTTGATAGTCGACGAAAAGAAAAGAAGAATACATAATTTTTCTTACAGTATTTACGCGCGTTTAAGGGGGTGATGATAATCGTACGGGAAGTGAATGTGGGCACGCGTACTATCAAATAAATAGATGCACTATGCTGCAGTGTATATGGGTTTCTTGTGTGAATTTAAATATTGTGGCAAAATAGGCAAGTTTATTTTGAGGTGTATACACACATTCATATAGATATATTTATTTAACATGAATTCACGCGGTTCTCTACGGAGCCACCAGGCCATGACCTCAGAATTCTCAATGGCTGTTTATTTGTTACTGCTGTTTGTTATTGTTGTTGTTGTTTCTGTTGCTACTTCTGCTGGTTAGTTTTGCACGCAGGGCTTAACACCAATGTGTGATCCAAGTTGGACGTGCAGTGTGCGCATAGTTGTAGAAAATATTTTATCAGATTCAGCTTGAAAAACCCCTTTGGCTTTTTGCATGCATGCTAAATATCTTTACTCGCACATAAAAATATATGTATGTATACGCAAAAAAAAAAATTGTTTTCTCACTGTTTTGAATATATGCACATCATCAGGGAAATCGAGTTTCCGTTTTGCATAGAAAATGAAAGAAGAAAAAGTTGAAAATAGTAACAGAAGAAGATAAAGTATAAATAGAAGATGAAGAAAACGACGATGATGATTTTTCTTTCTTCACGTGTTTTGTAAAAAATTTTTTGAATAAAAGGGTAAGAAAAATCTATAGAGTCCTTATCAGATTTTTTGATCCCCGTGTGTGTGTGTGTGTAGCATGGGGGGTCACTGGACGAGCGAGAGGATAGTTTCCTTGAATATTTCAGGATCACGACAAGCGACGGACGGGGCTCGCCTTGGACTAACTCTTTTCTATTATCTTCTGCAAAACTCATAGGCACTTTAAACTCTTTTCTCATTTTTTTTTTGTTTCTTCTTTTAATATAACCCAAGAACATCGGATAGTCATCGTTGTTATCTTCTACACGATCCGTTTGTGAGGGTGCCTATTGATCAAAAACCTGCAAGCCACCCTTTATGTCTGATCCATTAACTATTCTATCCGTTCTTTTTTTAAAAATGTAGGTTGAATAATATACCTGACTTGTCTTGATGTTGGCATCAAAAAAAATCCGTAGTTTTTGTTTGAAATAAAAAAGTTTTCATGAAAATGTATGGTACAGGTATGATTTTAACGAGACAGTTCTCACACGTTTCTTGAGTTATACTATCAAAATGACTAGGGGTAGGCCGAGAAAAGACAGTTGAAAATAGCCGACTTTATATCCTTGACACGAACTTTGTTGGCCGCGAACTCAGCAGTGTTACATGTGCATACATTGTATCACAACTATATGCCCATATATATATATATACTTCGCTCATGTCCGGAACACTTTTTTGCATAACTTCCCACGCCTGAATCTTGTTTCACGACTATACGTTTTGCAAAGCTGTTGACCACGTTCCAGTTATAACGAGAATTAATCTCAACTTGCAAATGTGAAATAAAAGAAAATATAAGAATTGCATATCTAAAAAAAAAACGTATAATATAATGATGGGATAAAATTAATCAAACGGATCAAATTAAATGAAAGAAGAAAAAAATAAGCTTTCATATACAATTCAATAAATATCTATAGATATAATTAATTTTTTTTTTATAAATAGCTAAATGTATATATGAAAAAATTTGTGCTATCGTATGTTATTGATGGTTAAAGATAAAAAATAAATTAAGAAACTAAGATTAACGATTAACTTGAATAAACTAATTTAATTTGATATTGCTTATGTTTAATCAAAGATAAGTAAATGAAAAGTTGAATAAGTTGATAATTGACATTGAATGTATATGGAGAGGGTGTTGTTTTGTTGTCGACTGATGACTACAAGTCTGTTCCAATCACCCTGTCTGTCGATTACTATCAATCGCCACTACATATACATATGGCTATATGTTTAATCGATTGCAATCTCGGACTGATTATCAGGACAATCTTTCTGTGTGACTCTTGGTGATACTGTGCGACTTGCAACACGGCTTAAATGTTCAGGGGAAGAGATGAGGTATTGAGCTTAAGTGAAGGTAATTAAATCGTGTTTTGTATGTTTTAAATGTTAAAGGCGCGTATATATGTATATAGATAGACATGCATATATTTAAGACAATGTCTTTGCTGCTATATAATGCTGATAATCGCAGCATCCTCTTCCCTTTTTTTATTTTTGCAATGATGCCGCAACGTCTTTGTGCAGAATATTCTTCTTCTTTTTTAAACTTTTGCTGTCTTGGTTCCGTTTTTATATATATATATTTTTTAACGATAAAATAAATGCCCAACTGACACATCATCTCACACGACAGCATTGCAAAACAAACTATATTTTTTTGTTTGTTTTTCTTCGCTTCATCACTTGCTGCATGTATATATTTACTCATCAAAAGTTGATTGAAAATTTTGTCTCAAATATATACATTTTTTTTCTTCATAGTTAAATTTAACACAGTAGAAAAAATAAATGAATAAATTCACTGTCAAATCAACAAAATAAAAATAAATGACTTATTGAAATTTATAATTATTAAAAATAAATTTTGAAAAAAAAAAATTCACACGTACTACTTGTGATTATTTATTTATGTCTGGCTGATGATGATCATCTCGGGGTAGCAAACTTCAGGTGAAAATAAAAAATAAGCAAATAAATAATCAATATTGTATATCTGAAAGCAGAAAGAGACGTGCACGCGTGTGATATTTTAATGTACACACGTGTATAAGCGTTACAACGAGGTCGACATGTATGATAACTCGTTCAACGAGTTCAAACTTGTTTAAATATATTTTTAATAGTTTTTCAATTTAAATTTTATATCGAGTAAAATACATATAGCAACATGAGCACGTATGAATTTTTAGATTAAAGGCGAAAATTTGTTAATGATTGGGTGATAAAAAAAATAATAATATAAATATAAATAAATATATATGAAAAAATTGAAAATATATAAAATTGCTGTAATAATGTTAATAAAGTGGTGGCTATCGATTAACAGATGTATATCTCGAACCGATGTGCCTTGAGGATGTCGACATAAAGAATATGAAAATCCTTGATAGTTGTACATATTATAAAATAATAAACAACCAGCTTTTTAATATATGTATAAAATATATAAACACTGCACACACAAGTATGTTTATATATATTTATAATTCATGATGAAGAGTTGGTTGTTGCTAATGGTGTATCAATGTTTCAATGTTATTTCTCTCATTACAACTATACATCTGCTGATTGAGATTAAATATATATATATAAGTATACATATCACTTTCGATATTGGAATTTAATTTTCTTATCTAATATAAACATAAATATATATATTAAAAGTGCAGTCGACATATACTCTAGTTTGATAAATATAATTATTAAAAAAACTGCATACAGTGTACTTGAGTACTCGCACCAAATGAGGAGGGAGATTGAGTACACCAGGGAGAAAAGAATTAAAAAAAAAATAAATAACTGAGTAAAAATAATAAAAAATATGTATATAGATGTGATTGTTAAGGCAATGTATACACAACTTCACCAACCCCGACAAGTTTTGGTTGTTCAAGTGGTGCATATTAGAGTATGTGCATGTGTAATTGTAGTGGACAGGATTTCACGCCTTGAAAACAAAAGAGTCCTAAGAAATTGGATGCGTGTTACTCGCTAAGCACATATATATATTCTCCACTTTAGTTTAACATTTATTCTGATTCTTTTTTCGCGCGGTATACACGTTTAATCGTATATACATCCAATTGGCCATGGTAACCAGACATATTAATGTAAATATATTGTGCATGTATAACGCGCGGGTGCTTTTTTTTTTTTATTTTATTCATATACTCATTATTATATTTTCGTTTTGATTTTTTTTCCATTTGTGGTTATATACGCACAGCACAGACTCTTCTAGTCTTATTGTTCTATTAAACACAAATGCAAAAAGGTACTTGAACGTGTATTTTTGTATCGTGCGATCAATGGGAATGCGCTTGTATACAAGAGGAAATATCCAACTAACCGATGTTGACAAGCATCAAAAGCTTGTTTCATGGTGTGAAACGAGGTGAAAATTTTCAGACTCCATCCCATATACTTGGAAAAAATAAATTTTATATAAAGTCTGGCTTAGTTTCTATGAGAGATTGTTCATGCAAATGCCATGTCAAATTATGAGATAAAAAAGTATTTGTCCAAAAGTGTCAAACACGATATATTATAACAGAGTAGTTTGTGGTTAAAATATCAAACTGTAAATTTCTAAATCAATTTATTTTTATTTTTTTTCGATTCGTAAATTGTTAAATTGTCATATTACCCAATAAACATCATCATTTTGGTTAGTAGTTTGATACTGAGCCTGACTGTAGCAACGCCTTCAGGACAAGAAAAAAAACAAGCCCCATTATAAAAAAAACTTATTAATACACCTCAGTTGAGCCTCCCTAAAAGTATACCATAGCAGCAGCAGCAGCATCATCATCATGAAGACAGAAGAGTAAAAAAAAGTTTGATGGTGGCAAACCTATATCGTGTTACCAACTCTTGCTCGATTGGACGAGATCCGGAATAAAATTCCAATGAAAAAATTAATAATAAAAAATAAAAAAAACCAAATAAAACCAAGGTGGTACACAAAAACATATTTGCAGTATGAGAGAATGTTCTATGAAGGCGTCAGAAAAAAATCTCCGGTAACGATGGATGTGCTGCTGCAGGTGGAAGAAAAATATAAGATTATTATAAATTTATATTTTTTAAAATTTGCGATCATGAAAACAAATGATTTTTGATGTTGATAATTAATGCCGAGGCGTTCAAAGATGAGCACAAACCACACCCAACGGAACTCAATCAAGCTGAGTGAAAAGGCTAATATATATATATATATATTGGATGCTTTAAATATATTATTTTATATTATTTTTTTTTTTTTATAATACTTATTACTGGTATGTATGAGAAATATTAACAGGGATGGGCTTATCTTACTTGCAAATGTTGCAAAGTCACTCTAATCAATAGACGGTGGGAAATACGATGACGATGCCGTAAGGCCGTCATCAGACAGTTAAGTTATAAACGTCACCATCAACAAAAAATACATATTCACACGTGAGGTTCATTATTCATTGCATTAAGATATTAAAAAAATGATGAATAGAAGTTTAGAATAGAATGACAATTCACAACTCATCGAATGCATCATTGGCTGGTTAATTAATTTTTTTATCGACCAGCAACAGTCGTATACTAATGTTCAAACAGAATTTTATTATATTTTTATATTTATATTAAATATAAAATTTATATTTTTTTTATTTCATTGGGTTATTACACTGATTATTGTTGCAAATCATTGTGAGATTTTGCTTGTCATCCTTTGAAATGAAATTTACAGTCAAAATCATTATCAATTCGTATTCAATAGTGTCGTTTCATTACTCTCATTTTTTTATTAATGATATATATGTATATTATTTTTATTTTAAATAATATATTTTTAAGATTTAACGACTTTTGATAAAACTTATAAATTATGCTTCGAAACAGATGGATGAAAGAGCAAAAATAAAATTTAAAAATTCTTAAATATAATTGGATCTATGCCTCTGGGTACGACTATAATTGTACGAAATTTTCGTATATTTTTTGAATTCATTCTTCGAATATATAACCACAAAAATTTCATTGTTCTTTGAAATCGTTTTTCAATATTTTAGTTCGACACAGACGCCTCAAATTTTGATTTCTCTACTGCGCGATATTATTTTCTGCTTCTTTATATATTTTTTTTTCGATGTAATACATGATAAACAAAATTATTATCCGTGAGAATTGGCTACTAAAAAAATTAATAAACGGGCATTTCAAAATGGGAATATACTTCGCGTAAAAATGAAGTTTTAGTTTTTTTCTTTAGGTTGAAGTAAAAAATAAATCGTAAAAAACTGCAGGCTTTTATAGTTCAAATTTATTAATGTAGAAAAATAAGTAATGCAAACAAAAATATCCGAATGCCAAAATTGATTATAAGTGACCATTGGCTTCGCAGCTTCATGATTTTTATTTCGATATGAAAAAATTATTTCTCCCAAAATTTTTTTCTTGCCAGTCATTTTAGTTCAGGGAATTCTTTCGGTGATTAGACCTTAGCTGTGTGAATAATAGGCTTGTATTTATTCCTGCCAAAATAAAAGTAAAAAAAAAACGTAAATAAATAAAATTGTTAATAAAAAAAATTTGTTCTTGATAAGAACAATATATTCCCGATAAGGTAATCAGAACACGATCGAATTTAACCATAACGTTCCTCCAACAGTATAAATATATTACATAATCTGTAGTTGCGAAATGTGTCTGTGTGTGTACATGAGGATATCCATATAAATACTGTAAAACACATTAATATATAGATATATAAATATGCAAGTTGCAAAGAGAAAAGACTTTTGCGATCGTTAAGTGAGACGGTTTACATTGAAAGATGGCTGATTTAAATTGCGATGACGCATATGTATATGTCGTGCAGCCGTGTAACGATATATCAATGTCAGTAAATTGTGATAAATAAAGTGCAATTGAAGATGAGACGGGAATGGAGGAACCGAGAAAGGTATTTGAGTGCGATTATTTTTCAAAAAATTTTTTTTCGTATATAATATACAGGTAACTTATACACAAATGCATTAATGTATTTTTTTTCTTGTTTCTTTGATGCAAGTATGCATTTGCAAAACATCAAATTTCTTCATTCAACTTGCAAGTATTAAAATATATATATGAAAAATAATAAAAATTTAATTTATTAAAAATTATAAAATAAATATGTTGAATGAATTTAGTTGCATGTTGACGTATTCACATTGTTTGTAAGTAAAAATTTTTAAATGATTCATGTTTCATCATCCTAGTATGCAAGAGTCAGCACAATACAATTTGTTGTGTCAAAGAGAATTTGTATTCTTAATACATAAAGCTTCGTCTTTTGAACATGGCCAACTTCTTTTATTATATTTAAGTTTAAAAAGTTGCTTCTTTTCTTGCAACACGAGTGATTGATTGTATGAAAAAGAAAAAAAAAAAAAACAAACAAACAAATACAAAAAAATTACAGTCAAGAGAGCTTCTTTCATTATGCCATTTTTAATCAATCTGCAGGAGCGCGCCGATGGAGAATAAAATAACATATAAAAAATTTTAAAAACCCAATGACGAAAAATAAACGAGACAAGATAAAATAAAATTAAAATTTTTAAATACAAAAAAAAAAAAAAAGAAACAAACAAAAATTATGAGAGAAAAGATAAACAATTTGAAAAAAAAAATTAGATTTAGTCGAAGACGATGTGTAAATATATTTTCATCAAGTGAAAAAAGTTATGGGATAGGTCAATGACCTCACAATATATATCAACAATTCCATTCATAAAATACAAGAACAATTAAATGTTATCGAAGCACTTGCGTCACGGTTGCATATATTAAAAATTATTTTATGTGGTTCGTCATGTGCAGTATATTTCAAAAATTTATTTTTATTACAAAATTTGTATGTTACGTTATATATGACGACAAGTAATCAACGCCCATATTTTAACTGCTCTCTATCTCACCTGAAGAAGTTGAATGATCATAACAATAATAATAATAATTTAAAAATTTGGTCCAAGTGTACTCATTTTTCTTTTAACTGACGCGTCAATGAGCTCATTTCATTTGTAATTACGATGAATGTAAATCAATGTCAAATAGATGTATTTTTCCTTTAATTATTATTATCATTATGATTTTTTTTACTTCTTAAATTTTTGCCAGCATTGCCATTGGCTTCATAACCAAATAAACGCCTTGTGCAATTTAAATTGTGTGTGAAATGTATGTATGTAGACACTACTTTAAATAGCATTGAGTTTATTTGTAACCGTGTGAAATGAAAATATATATATATATATATATGATATTAAAAGAGGAAAAAAGAAGAAGAATTAAATTAAAAATTTAAAATATGAAAAATTGTTTATGGAATATATCTGTCTCGATGTGTGTTCCTTGAAAAAAAAGAGGAAAAAGCAAGCAAGCCAGTCGCCGTTAGCGTAACATATACAAGTTTTACCAGTCTTGAAGACCAGTTTATTTACCAGGACCTTACGAGCGGTTAAATGTTAATTTTGTCTTGGTTAATTAGAAACGATTTCAAGATGACGATGACAATGGTGTTTGATGATGATGCTGATGTTAAATTGTGAGGGATAAATAAAATGTGGAAGGGTGATCAGTGATGACCACTTGGCAAGGTGTACAGCTCTATTTCGTATACGTCGTTGCCAATTCGTTTCGGGTAGTGGATGATAAATCGGGATCGTTCATTATTTTGCTTCTGGGATTTCTCTCGTATTTCATATCAACTCGTGCTTCTCATCGTACATGTTAAATCATCATACAGATTAACATCTTACAAATGTTTCATATTAATCGACATTTACCGCAACAAAAATTAAAAATAAAAAAAAAATATAAAAATCCAATCAAAATTTATCACACAATCAAGTCCATATATTTTAAACAACCTGTTGAAAAAATTTACTCATGAAAAGAAAAAATTACTCAAAAATAAGCCTAATTGTAAATGTATATAATCTAATTATTAATTTATCATTTTAAACATTTTTTTTTGCCATCACCATTCGTGACATGTATCATTTTTAACTCATTTTTTATTTTATCAATTTATTTACTTTTAAATACTTTATATATTATTTTTTTAAATTTAAAAAATGAATTGTCAACACGAATTATTACATTCAAGTCACTTTTTTCTATCCAACTTTCTCGAGTTTTTTGTTTTTTTATTTATTTTTTTTCGTCGTCGTCGTGAGATACAGATATAGTCTGTTGATATCACGTAAAAGTTGGATGAAATAAATAAAATTTATATCAGCGGGTGGGGCTTTTCTTTCTTCTTCCTCACCAAGCCCAACTTTTTCATTGTTTTTTATCTATTCGATTTTTTTTTGTTGCAATATGCTAGTGCAATATCTGAGCGCACTCTGATGTATCTCACGAAGGTTTTAATGCACCAACAACAGTAGTCACCTACTTATTTGAAAATAATATAAAAAATTATAAGTAATAGGCCGACCCCACGCTTTTGAATTTTGATTGACTAGTCATTCACGTGTATATCTTTTATGACAATCATGTTTCAGGTTTATTTCTTGTCTCCAAGTCGTGACTCTATAAATCGAACACGAAAATACCTATGTTAATAAATTCAAAAAAACAAATGATATATACAAATGATACAAGCCTATTTTCCATTTTTTATTCGAGAGTTGACAAAATTATAAAATCAAAGAAAGAAAAAAGAAAAAAAAAACGGTAGAAATTAAGATTGGGTTCATCGTTCGGACAGTATACCCGGCAGCCACCCAAGTGGCTCTTCAGAGTCGTTTGTTAATTGCAATCGATAAGACCCCTTCATTCCAGTCTTATCGTTTCGATAACCATGAAAAATATCCTGTCAAAATTTCCATTATTTTTTTTTTATTCGAATTTTTTATATTAACTGCCTGATATATTTTTTTTTTTGGTAAAAATTCACATCGTGATATAAAAATATATTGGGTATCAATCAACCCGTTAATATTTAATTAAAATGAAAAAAATTTAATTTTTATTTAAAATATAAATAAATAATAAATAGTATAGAAGAAAAAAGTTTCATGCTGTGATTGTGTGAGGATAAGATATCAGTCATATCTGCGAGCATTCATGCATTTAACAAAAAATAGTGTCGCGCAATTATGCGCGTATAGAAATAAGTAAATTTTGTAAATAAATATGCGATAGAAGGTATATAAGTTATTCTTGTGAGACACATGTGGTGAAATCCTCTATATTTTTTATTTAATTTTAATTTTTTTTTCATTCTCTCCCGCCTTTTCCTCTCACTTTGTATTATTGCGAATAAGCTCATTGATCATTTCGATCATTTATGCTAATACGGCTATGCGCGGCATAAACTGGTTATACCTTTTTACCATTCGCAGTAATTATTTAACACTTGCAGAGTGCTCAGTAGGGTTATTAGTGTACCAGAGTGTTATACGACACTGACAAGTGGGAAATAACCCACTGAATTCCAATTATTTACTCTTATTTTCAATAAATAATATTTTACTTATTTATTTATTTAACTTATTATATTCATCATCAATTTTTATTTTTTATTTCGCATCATAAATAAATAAAGCAGGGGAGAGGCTGTACTTGCAGTTGCAAGTTTTACCAATTAGAAAAATGTATCAAAGCGGCTTTTATACAGAGTAATCTTAATGATGACACAGACTCAATGAAAGCCGATTTTTTTAGAATTCGTTTCAATGATATATACATGGGTGGTTATTGAAAGTATAAGCTGAAGTTTTTTTTTTTTTTATTCTATTCATATTTAAGTAATACAATTAAAAAAAAAAAATTTGTAATTTGAATACAGAAATATCGATTGCAAATTATATATACACGAAAGTAATGATTTATTGACTCTGCAAAATTTCGTCAAGACCAGAGAGTTTAAAAAATTAATAAAAAAAAAAAATGAATGCAGTCGTATGATTTACCGAATGACCAGTGTTGAGAAGAGAAAAAAAAAGAGTGAGAATGATGTATACTAAATTTATTTTTGCAGTTTCTTATTTCGATTTATATTTATATGTAAAAAATAACATAAATATATCTTTTGCGTCCGGTTAGACAGTAGTTGAAAAGCGAAAGATCGTGTTGATGATTATCGGCAATAGTATGTGCATCGGGATTTTAATTACAATAATGTGTAACACATTTACTCATTTACACACAAACGTACAAACAGCTTTTGAATTTGATGTGCGTGTCGATCATAATGCATAGCAAAAAATTGCTTGAAAGAATGTATATATGTATTAAAGTCTACATATACAGTCGTGAATAAGAGAAATAAAGAATAAGAAAAAAAAAATAATCTTGTTTTCCGTTGTTAAATTAATGATGAGTCTTGTTTTGAACGATTAATAATCAGCCGCGTGTCATCGCCACGTGTAAATGTATTTAATTGTATATGTAGGTTTATAACCACATACAACAGTATCCGACATATATTTGTATACAATAGGACCATCATAATACGTAATCTCGAAAGCGACCGTGATATTTCTTGGTTTCATATATCTACCTCGTCTCCCACGTGAATTTATTTTGCTTTCGCACTTGTTCGCACTCTCACCTTTTATACATATACACATTGAAAACCACATTATATACATTGAACTCGGTTTGATGATGGTTGCACATATGCTGCACAAATAACATACTATTATAATATGTGACCTTGGGCACACCTTGAATTAACAAAACCGTATCAAATATTACAAACTCTATTTTTTATTGCTAATTTACTGTGAATATAATAAATAATAATTTTCTCATACGAATTTTCATCTCAATGAATAAATAATATTTTATCTCCAACAAATAATAGTATATTGTTCAAAATTAATATTACAAAATTTGATATAAAAAAATAATGATAGAATCATAGTTGTTGAAAAAAAAAAAATGATTTATATATAAAATAAGATGAAAAATATTGCACTGGTATGTAGAAATAGATATTAAACGAGATTTGAAAAATGATATGAATAGACAATCTATGAGTGGGGATTTCAATATGATACTCGTGATCTACGTTGCATTGTTCCGTATAGTTAAATGATTTCCAAGATAGTGGCATATACTGCTGTAAGCACAAATGCATATGCATCTTTAAGAAGTGCAGATGCGGCATGCGAGTGTGTATGACGATATTGCTGCTGCTGCTGCTGCTGCTGATGATGATGAGTAGATATATAAATGTGCCTCGAGGCAATGACGAGGATCAGTGTTTCAACGATGATGAGATGATGGTTAACACACACGCCCCGTTATTGGTTATATTATAATATATCTCTTCCATTTTATGACTAAATTTCTCACTCTCATACTTGTATGTACATTTGCGTAGGTGCATAACGACATAATTCATTAACAATTCGATTCATCGGTGAACAATCGGCCTTCATTAGCGTGTTTTCATCTCACACAAACAGACATCTCTGACATTCCAGTGTCTGTTGTTGTTATTATTATCATTATAATAATTATTATTGTCATATAAATATATACAGATATTTGTTTATATATATATGGGGGAAAGTGGGGCAAAATGGAACACTTCGCCTATTTATGATTGTTTGACATGGCCGTCAATCAACAATGTGTCCATTGCTGCAGGTCTATGAACTATTGTACGAAACCCTTTCCAATAGCAAGTACATTATAAAGTAAATAATAAATAAATATATATATATGTATTTACGGTTCGAAAAAATAAAAAAATGTACACATACCACACGCCAAGATGTGAACACATCATACCAACCTTAAACCATAAAAATTTTGCCACACGGAATATTTATCGTTATCGCTGCACGAATAAAGCTAACGGGGTGGGTGATAAATTTGCACTGAAAACAGAGGAGACCCTTCTACTGAAAGAGAAGAAATAAAAATAAAAATACAAGTTGAATGAAAAAAAAATTGGATAAAAGAAGAAGATGAAGAAGAAAAATAAATAAATAAATAAATAATATGTATTGCGAGAATTAACCATCGCCAAATGGAGGCAAACGGGTTGCTTTAGCTTCTTCTATACCATGAACCATGAACTTACATTATAACTTTTTTTTTTTTTTATTATTATTATTTTATTCTTTCTCACCCACACCAAAAACACCAGAACATTTCATCTCATACCACTGGTCCATTCGCACTATACCGAGCAATTCTTATTCCCATTTATCACCTTGTTCTTTCTTCCCATCATTTCTTGACTCATTTCTTTTTTTTTTCATTCTTTTTCATCTTCATTTGATATATTCTTTTTATTTTTGGCTTTATTATGGACCTATAACTTTTTGAAGTGTGCTGTGTATTTATACTAAAACATTTTATTATTCGGAAGCAAAAAAAGTATAATTCTCTTATATTTACGTAAATCGTCGTCTTAGTCAATTAATTAACATTTGGCATGTTGTTACATTCACGGAGAAACAAGTGACCGCCGCGGGGTCCATTCTGCGAAGACGATCAAGTGCAAGATATGCCGCGAAAACCAGCTGGATAAAAAGTATTATAATACTCTTCTATATATACATGTATTGGTAGTTTGGCTGTTGAGATCGGTATCGCTGATATTCTTGTTGACTGGACCGAATGAAGAAATGTAAACGGCAATTAAACATTTTATTGATATGCTTATGTCGTGTCAGACCGTCTGTCTGATATACGTACACTTCAGTAGCCATTTATATGTACACCTATATACAAATGTATACGTAATTAAAGTCATTCTCTGAATAAAATCACATTGGCATCGAATTCTCCATACAATACTGTATACATAAAAAAAATTAATTTTTTATAAATATTTTTTATATTGCTACCAACGACTCGTCAAACTTGGGAATAAATAATTTTATTTTTTTTTAATATCCTTGAATATATGTATATATATTGACGTATATAATTAATGGCTAACTGTTTTTTTTTTTTTTTTTTTTTATCACATATTAAATTGGTGAATAATAAAAAATTGAAAAGTAAGAAAAGAAATTCATGTGTCAGATTTTGCTGTATAATTGGAGGATGAACTTTCTGCAGGAATAATTAGACGCTGTCGCGCGCGCGAGAATATAACATCGTCACTGGCAATCCACTTGTGCGAATAAAGCGAAATAGTTGCAAGCGAGTTACGCATTTTTTTCTTTATTCTTGTTTTTTTTTTCTCGCTTCGTCAAGTATATTTATAAACACTTTTTATTTCATCTTTGTTGAAACATACGCGCGCACACGTTACATGCCCTTAAGCTGGAAAGGCGTGTACCAATCTACATATATATTGTATATTTATATGCGTGTGACTTATGATAGTTTTTCCGCCTCGACTGAAATACATCTCACTTTGTGACATTTCAATTCGTGAAAATACAGTACACGCTGTAGCGCAGCAAATGGAAAATATTTCGAAAATCGTTTCATGTTTTGTTGGTTGAAGCCAATTGAATTTATTATTATCATATTTCAAAGAGATAATTTATGTATTTATTTTTATACACAAAAATTTTTGAATATTCAAAACAAACAATTGTGATAATTTGAAATAAAAATTTACAGTAATTTATATCAAGATGTTTCATTGTGTTTTGGCGCATATAAATTATCATGGTCCAGTGTTGTTGGAATCCAACTGAGTAATTTCTATTGAACATCAACGAATATATATTTTATTTATGTGTAGAAAAGAATACATAAGAATACATGCCACACCACCACCAGAGTCTAGTATTTGATGAGTTTACAAACATAATCGAACAATCGATGATAGGCTCGGTTGGATTATGAAGTGCGTCTCTTTATAAATGTTTTTATAGAAGATTTTTTTTTCTCTCGGTAGATATCTTTTGTGAGTTAGACACACGACCTGAGGGGTCACAGTGGCCTCGACAAAAGAAATATATAATCACCGATGAATATCACAGACAAGAGTATAGAAAGACCAAAGCCATCAGGGTGATAAACATCGATAGATGCAAAAGTATGCCATGTGGTTTTAGCGACTCTCTGTTCTGCTAGAGATCAAGACTTTTCGCACCAAAGAATTGTTGTTGTGAATACATGTGTGGATATATATATACAATACAAACTAAAAAATATATACTGAAAATGTTTACAATACATATTTATATATATATGAAGGTAGACGCGAGTTTAGTTTACGATCACAAGCGCGGAACGATGACAATGTTGAACGCGTGGCTCTAAATCATTCAGCATTTCGTTCTTTATTCTTATAACCTTAACGTTTCAAACATATATATATTTTACCCACATATTTTTATTTTTTTTTATTTTTTCATATATATACATCAGACCTTGTTTGAGCATATTTATGCAACGCACTGACCATACATTTTTTAGCACAAATCTTGGCTTATACCTTGAAGAAAACACAGTCCAAAGAATTCATATATAGAAGAGAAGCTTTAACGACAATGCAAAAGGACCGGCTTTACCTTGCGAAAAGATTTACGTTTAAAGCTTACAGAGGGTCAAAAAAAAAAACGAAGGCAATGTAAGACTCAGGATACGCCCTGAACTCTTCAATATAGTCCCTTGAAAAATAATCATAAAAAAATGCAAAAAGTCATGTTTCTTTTGACTTGTTTCACCGAACAAAATCTTCAAACGATCAATATGTTTATAAGATGCACATTTTCATATGACAAATGTTTTTTATTTATTTATTTTTTTCCCTCTTCTTCTTTCAAGTCAGTTAATGTCAATATTTTAGTTCAGACTATGCATGATAAATGACACAAAAATAATAAATAAACAAAGAAACCAGAATATAGATTTATATTTGCATTTTAATATATATATACATATACAATATGCAGTCTATTTTAATGGGTTCATATAATCTTTTGAGATCTTTGGTTTAATACATTGCATTTCAAATAATGAAAAAATAAAGAAATATTGTCGAGATGCTTGTGATGATTACAATTTTAACTAGAAGATATGACCTAGGATAGATGATCAAAGTGAAAGTAAACGAAGTCGTCATTTGTCCTGGTAGGTCAAAGGACACAACATGAATTGATCGAGCACAGTACATCATTGGAATGAATTACGAATCGTTACAAGCAATATACATTCACTCACACCACTACCACTAGCACCACCCATGGGAACAACTTGACGAGGACATTTATTAAGCAATCGGCTGGTTGTTGCAAGATCAGATACCGTTTTGCTGGTCAGAACAAGATTAAAAAAATAAATAAAAATGTGAATTAAAATAAAAAAAAATGTCAGGTCTATATGAACACAATATTAGACCCCCTGGGTAGCGTTGGCCAACTGTGACATGCGTCAAGTTTGCATCCTGGTATAGACAAAGTGAAAGAGACAAACAAATATTGAATGAAAAAGAAAAAAAAAAAAAAACCTACGTCTACAATCACAAAATTTTTCATTTTTATATTCTCATAGTTCTCAAGAATAATAATATTCAACTGAGGAAAAATAAGCATCTCCTGCTGTTTTTATTTGATTTTGTTCTTCCGGATATTTTTTATGTATTTAATTTTTCATATTATTGAATGTAGATATTTTTTTTTCCTTTCTATACCCAATATATATTGGGATTTTGGAAAACGTGACTGAGTGCCAAAGATTTAGAATTTTCAACTAAACTGTTCGTCAAATATTTGTAATTCACTCGAGATCTTTTGTCCCCTTCTAGGTTCTTCGGATCCTGACGAAAAAAAAAACTCTCATCTTTTTAGCACTTGAAGAGTCTCACTTCCGATGGATTCAAAAGCTCTCCCTATAACTGACGGTCAATTATTGGCAAACCTTAGAGCTAAAGACCCTTTTTCGCTTCCCTTTTTTATTTTCTGAGAAAAAAAATAAATGTGAAAAAAAAAACCAATAAGTTTATGTACTTGCAATAGTGGTGTACGTGACTTGAGCCGATCGGCTGAATGTTTGAAGCAAGAAATAAGATGCTTGTCGTATTCGGTACATATCTATATATGTAGATATCAGAAGAGAAAATAAAAAATATCAAAAAGAAAAAAAAATGCCGGAATTTCAACGTTGTAACGATAACACGCTGTTCTCTATCAGGCTCTCTCGTTGAAAGGATCCCTCTCTGACTTTAGCTTTTAAGAGTGTACCTGGTTCGTCTTATCGAAAGGGTTATCGTTAACTTGGGTATGGTTTTTTTTCATTTTTTAAATTTTATTTTATCATATAACCCTCTCTTCTTCATCTTCGTCTTCTGTACACGAGGTAGAGGTACACACATATACCGCAATAGAGTTCCATCGATGGTTAATGTCCCGGTCGAAGAAGATCTGGCCATCGGTTTTTCATTTACCGTTACAGTCAAAGCCTGAGCTCAGAATCTACACAGCTATCGTCTTTAATCCGAGAAAGAAAAAATACAAGAAAAAGTGAGACAGTTGATTGTATACATATTTATATACATTACAAACGTCGAAGAAGAAAAAGATGAACATCATGTTATCATCATCAGTGTATAACGACATTTCGCACGTGGACGCCAATGTGCTTGCGAGTTCACAGCGAAAAAGTCAAGAAAAAAAAACAAGTAATAGAAGAAAAAAAAGAAAACTTTTGTGAGGATGAATAAATAATGAAAAAGAAAAAAAAAAAAATTGTCTGAATATAAAGTCGACGGTGGTAGATGTGGTTCCACATGAAAATACCGTGTGTTGGTTAGAAAAATATTGTTGAAGTTTACATACGTTATCTGATCACAAAATAAGGCTACCTTGAATGAGATGAATGCCTTCACATGTTTCTTGCACTTGTCTAGGCATATCCCTGCCCTGCTTTCCGTCTTATCACAACAAGTCTTGCCCTTTTCTGGGTGACTGGCCTTTCTGGATATATTTACTATACAGATTGTATAAATAGATTTTTTTTTTTTATTTATTTTTATAGATATAGTTCAGGTAGAAATTTTGAGTCGATTCGATGTTGAATAAATTGAAGTTTAAATTGACGTCAACAAGTTTACGGGTTAAATAATTTGATAGTAATTAGGTCGATGTGTTAATTAATTTTTTTACGTAAAAGAAAAGTACATCGTTGACTTTTTAACTTTATAAATTGCTCTTTTATCGTTTTGATTTTATAATTTTTTACTTTTCATTTTATAGAAATATTAATTTTTTTGTTTTTTGAATTACTGTTGCAGATGCGATATGAATTTCAATAGGACAAGTGGAAGACAAACTTTTATCATCAATGACAATAGTGGTGAGTTTATATTTAAAATTCTATCAAATTTTCAAGTCATTTGAACTTTTCCTATTGTTCTTTCGTGTTTATGTACAATGTTCTTCTCAAAAGCATCAAAAAAAAAATATATACGAGCAAAAAACCATGTGCAAGTCCATAATTTATTGCATTTTTGAAAATTCGTGTGCACCATCTATTAACCGGCCGTATTCACGTTGCGGATACGGTTTAAACGCGCGATGACCTCCAGTTATAAAAGAGTTCCTCGACCCTGGCCTACACGACCTTGAATTCCTTCAGCAGCCTAAAACGACCAGGTCTGCATTATCTAACTCAAGACACAATGAGAAAGAGCTAGTAAAAGAGCCAAAAATTTATAAATTATTATTTGAAAAATAAAAATCATGTAAATTGTAAAAACAAATGGATATACATATAATTTAAAGAAATTGTCAAACATTATATGTATATTTTATGTTTTTTTCGGAGAGTTTCTGGCTGGGGCGCACTTGATCGATGAGTAGTGCTAATTTAACGAGATATAAATAAAGTCTTATTTTGGAAAGATTCACGTCTTTTCAACACATAAAGTTTTCGGAGTGAACAGTATATGTGCGAATTTATATGTGTGTGATATGCCAAGATGCTCGTTTCAGAATGACAAGTTCATTTTATTAAGACGCGTTTGCAGACCGCATTATGGTCCTCGCGTGTTATTCGCGGTTGCCTGTGACCTGGTCTCGCTTGCTTCTTTTGGTCTCACTTATATATATATTTTTTCTCCTCTCTCTATTCATGGACACGTACGTGCATACGTATATATACACACGTCCATTACCCAGGGTGAAGTGTGATCGCAAGGGCGCGAGTATGCACTCGCAAACAGCCGAGATCCCGCTGATCTCACTTGCGCATATATATATATATACTATATAGTCAGTGAGGTTCATACAATATACTCAAGGAAAAGCAAAAAGAAAAAAAAAACAAAGAAAATGAATTTAAAAAACAAAAAAACGAACGCATATATTATACGCGCCGAGTGTGAACGGATGTGTCGCTTTCTTTGATGTCTCCGTTTCTACCTCTTGTCATGTTTTTTATTTTTTTCTATTTTTCAATGCTTCTTTATTTCGTACACGCATCTTCAAGACATTTCTGTCTTCGCATCGTCATACAACGAATTACATTTATCCGTTTATTCGACTTTGTATATATGAAGTGAATTGTTGAATACTCTTGCTAATGCACTCGGCAACATCCTAAGGTTATCGGGAAATTACCAAATCATCAGGTGTTCAATAGAGTTCACCAGTAGATAATCCTAATCATACTAATTTAAGATATGTAGAATGGTTCTAGGAGCATTCATGTCCCGGTTCCAGGTTATTTTTTGCATCCAGTGGCTTCTTCGTGGTAAAAGAGATACCGATTCCTAATTAGTCTGCTCAAAATCTTTATTAACGATGACTGCTCTTTCATCACTTCTATCAAAGTACTGTAGTACAATATTCTTTGGTAAAGAAAAAATCGGTTTTTTGCTTTTCAATTTTCTAATCATTTTTTTTTAACACTAAGGCCATGTACTGTTCTTACATGGCCTCGTATAATTTTTGATATATGATAATTTGAACCAACAGCAATCACTGTTCTTTGCTACTGCTTTTTTTCTTTTTAAACATTTCTTGACGGAAAAAAGCTCTTCGGATTTTCTCCAGAGTTCTCTCGAATTGAGACTTTCGGAATTGCTTGGTTATTAATTTCTTCAACTTATTTTATATATGTTTTTATCATGTCATTCTTGGTTATTATTATATCTCACTTAAATAATCTTTAAGGCACTTTTAAATTCGATTGGTATGTTGTGTAATTTATATATAGCCAGCAATCATCACCTAATTACAGCAAGTCTTTCTTCCAACATTCCATTACTGACTGGCCCAGATTACTGACCTACACTTCTACCAGTTGTAAAGTTGTCATAAGTAATAAAATATGAACAAACACATTCATTCATTATATGACATAAAAAAGTTGATTGTCTGCTTAGCATATAAAGTCAGTCATCGCCTACAAAAAACAACGACGAGCTTGTGTATATGCCAAAACATTGTCGTCATTTTACGAGGACATTAAACAACAAGGAATGTTTTCATTCCTCTTCAATTTTCTAGTCAGTCAACCACAACAATTTTCCATAAGCGTGAAATCTCAAACATGAACAATATCCATGGGTTTTAGTAGATAATAATGGCAAAGTGAAAAACCGGTTATTCAGCAATGTTTTTTAATATATACATTCTCGATGATAACAACTTATGGGCAACCAAGTTTTCCACAATTGCTGTTATTTCATTATTTGTAACAAACGTTAATAAACTTATATAGAATATTACGTAGGTCAATCTTTCGTATGCAAAATTTATCATCACATTTTCATATTCATTTATACAATTTTTTCTTTTGCAATATGCTGAAAATTCCGTGGAAAATAATGTCAAGTGTATGAATAAGGGATAAGAATCAGCCAGAAGATTCTCGATATAAAGAAAAAGCGCGTGCCAGTAATTTTTATTATTTTTTTTTTTGAATCAGCTTGGGTAGGTTTACTGGTTTGTTGAATATGGCTTAGCGGTCTTTCTTTTATTAATAATACAACTACAACGACTACTATGTACCGATCTAACACACAGTAAAAGAGATAAATTGAATGTATATAGAAAGAGAGAAGCAAAGTAAGATGAACACAGCATTGGCCGTGACTTCCAGAGATCTCTTCGACATCGATGGATCAACGACCTCAGTATACCACTATATCCCGTAGTTTACCGATTCTATGATTCATGTACTTTGCGGTGGGGTCATCCAGTACAGAAAATACTTGAAATATTTAAAAAAATAATAATAGAAACAAACACAAATCCATGAATATAATTTTTCTACATGTCAAATCATTGTAAAAACATGTCATATTATTTGCTGATATATACATCGAGTAATATATAAAATTACTGTGATAGTAGAATATTCATTGAATAATCGTGGTGTATCAGATGGATCGATATGACGTTGAGAGGTCAAAGGGCCCACTAACTCTTCTTAACAATATACGTGCAGGCTATATTTTTTCCAATTCTGTATCTCTTTTTTTCTTTCGTCAACTGCATATGCTGGCTTAAAACATATCATTCAAACTGGACTTTGATGTTTACTGTCACACAAATACATCGTAAATGCATTAGTTCAACAGCTATATAAATATAATATACAAAACTAATAATAAATTTTCATTCGTCAATATTGTAACATGAGTTTACCATTAAAATTGAATTGAAAATTAAATTCATTTATGATGGTAAAATAAATTTTTGATATGCAATTTAAGTACAAATGATTATATAATATATAAATATGTCTTGATATTATAACTTCTTCAGTAGTCAAGTACGTAAAAATAAGAAAATAAAAAGAAGAATTCAAAAGAGTTCTACAGGTGGTCTCATTTTCCAACGAGACTACTAAAGATTTGCACGTTTACTTTACTTTCCTATCATGGGATCAATACATTTACCTCAGTCGGTTTCACAACGGATCTTGAGACTATATTTTTTTGTGTTTGTTCTAGTCAACTGCCATGTGAAGGCAAGACTAAAATGCATTTATATTCTTATGGTTATAACATTTACACGTAGATATATCATAAGTTTATATAAAAGAAAAAGATTCAAGACTACTATCTAGGCAGTATAGCATAGACACTGACGAATCATTGCAATTAATAAAATGTTTCCCTGCTTATTGTCGTGTGGCTACTTGCTTATGCTACCCTTTTCACGGTGGCCAAACACATGGTTATAATGTATATTTGTGTATAAATTTATATATGCATACAAAAGCTGTATAAGAGGTGAACCAACTCAGTCAGATTTACCAACCACAAGACTCGTTGTGGCTTATACTAGTAGCCCTATCAGAGAGGGATTTTGCGGATTCAAACAACAACAACAACAACAACAGCAGCAACAGCAACAACACACAAACCAGTATAAACAGCCACACGAGTGGCTTTTCAATGGACACGTATTAATTGAGCCGGTTCGTAGGACTGGCATTAGTTGATGTCCTCGTGTCGAGTTTCTACTATAGCGATTGTTCCAAGCTCTGTAGCCCTCACTTGTGATTCTTTCATGAGCATCACAAAAACTGATAACATATACTAAAAGAAGAAAAAATAAAAAAAAAACAAACTCTCAGACACACATGGATCTTCTAGTTTTATTCAACAATGATGTGGATATATTAAAAGCATGGAAATCCATTGCCTATTATCTTTAAACACATCATCATCCTCATACCACATGGAATGTTTCATATGCAAATTTAGGTCTGTATTAGTATATGGGTATTTATTGTGTTGTTGAAGTATATAAATAAACATGCTACTTTATTATTATCATCATTATCATCATCATCATCATCATCATCATCATCATCATCATCATCATCAGCAGCAGCAGCAGCAGCAGCAGCAGCAGCAGCAGCAGCAGCAGCATTGGTTTGTCTCCATACTTAATGCCATCATATACAAATTTATTTTAAATTTGTATATTTATTCCAGGTTAAAATAACAATTGGTATATAATGTACAATTTGTGTTTTATTTTTTTTATTTTTTGTTGGCTTGTCCAACATCCGGATTCATCAGACTTCTAATATTCTAATGGATCTGCCACTCGACTGGCCTAAAAGCCCAGCTATATATATATATATATTTTAAAAAGCCAAAGACTAAAGTAACACAAAAAATTAGATAAAGAAAGAAAAATAATATGAAGCATAGACTGTGTCTATACTCTTTGGTGAAAGTTGGCTGATGAAATTGAGACTCTGGTTAAACTACAAAGATACATCTTATGGTAAAACAAGAGATCCAACAACAAAGGGATCCACTCAATGAGATTCAAATAGTCGGGATAAAAGTGGGATGAAAAAAAACATATTAAGGATTAAATTCAATGAGCAACTGAGAAAGCAATTTTAAATATATTGATACATGAGTTTGTCCATGACTTGTCATTTACATTGGTATAAATCTTGTTGATGTTGAAGAAACATGTGTAACACAACCATTAAAAATTTAAGGAATTAAAAAAAGCAAAGGTGTTCATTCAAATGATGCCAAGTTAAATCATATAATTTTTATCGTTCACATGAAATTCATGCTTCAACAAAAAGAAAATAATGATGATAACAATTTCAACGAATAAAACAGGGTCTTTTGAAGAAGTTTGTATATTTTAGAAATACATACAGCTAGATGTGATGTCTTGTGTAGATTTTCAAAGTAATACAACGGGACAGAGTAGTTTTGTGGCAAGCCAACCGAGAATACGTATACATACAACCAAAAAGACGAATATAGATCAAAGATGTGATTTATTTTACGATCGTATGCACGCAAGTTTGGTTTATTTTATTTATTATTTTTTCTTCTGTCAGCTCAATATATATCGTGATATAAGTGGAGTATTTTTTTAAAATATAAATGAATAGAAAGTTAAAATAATAAAAAAAAAACTTTATCTCTTTATATTGATTAATAGAATAAATGAATGAAATATTTTTGATTGTCGCGTGGTCATATTGACAAGTGTATGGCTTGTGTTGCATCAAGATGTGCATTATATGGCGCTGAAATGAACGTGACATGAAAGCCAAATTGAGTAACAGAGGAAATAAAAAAATTTGATGATGGTCATACAGGTCTTGGATATATATTTTATATTTGACTTTTGAATTTGGAGATTGGCTCTTGCTAGCATCAGCATTCGAGTATGTATATAAGCAAAGAAGCCTGATCAGTCAGAGAGACAGTAGCTTTGCAACCGTAACAACAGTTGATCTTTTAAACTGATCAGATTTTCATTGGTCATGATCTTGACTTCCGTAATGTATAAAATTGTCTTTGGTATTGGTATATATATATATCTTGTATTCGTATCATTATGTTTGATCATTTTAAAATGACCTCCTACATGGCAATGCTGATTGCATTTATATCTGTAAGATATTCTCATTCCAATATGGACAGTTGGGTGGGTTATACCAATGCCAAGGCGAGACATCGATCAAATCGCTTGCTAATTTTGAATAGGTGCTCGTTTAGGAATGAAGCAAGCAGAGGTCTTCCTCTCAGAGATTGGCTCGTTGTTTTCTTTTGTCCTGTACACATACAAATTTTGTCTGGATTTTTTTTTCTTTTTTATTCTTCTTTCATTTTCGCTTCTTCCAAAATATAATTTTCTACATACGTCTTATTATATATTGCTGATAATCATTCGCCAAAAAAAAAAAAAAATTCTCTATATACTTGCTGAAACGAATTTTTGAGTTGAAGCAAATTTGTTAGTTAAATTTTTGTTTTGACCTTTAGGTGATTTTTTATCATTTAAAATGAAAAATAAAATAAAACAAAAAAAGTATTCGTTTTTTTTCCATTTCAGTTGATACAACTTGGTTGTCTGTATTGTCTGCGAACAGAGGTCAAATCGATTTCACCCAAAATTGAAGATAAAGTTTATGGGTTTGTAGGCAACCTCAGGTCAGGCGTAAGTCTTATACTTGTCGTGTCTTATTATTATTTTTTTTATTTATCTTTTTGTTACTGTCTCTGTCACAAGACCAATGTCCGAAACTCCTCATACTTTTGATTGTATTGGTAAGCCTTTTTTTCGTTTGAGTAACACCGAGTATTTTGTTTCTTTACTTTATTTTTTTATTTATCATCTTCGTCTTGTGTCGCTCTGGTTGCGCGAAGCCAAAGCAAATCTTAAACCTTTTCTGAGTAGGCTAGCTGGCGCATTTCACACGTGTCAATCGAAGTAAAGATTTACCGTCCCTGGTTTCTTGGGTGTACACATATTGGCTTCAAGAAACGTATAGTTATAACCCGTCTCCCCTTCGTAAATCAATCGGTCTGGTCACCTTCACAAGTCTTTTCGGACCAAACGTCGTACGAGAAACGATCGGAAACAATCTGTGGAAGCAAATCGGATCGCTCTCCAACAACCAATTCAACGACTGTTATTTATTTATTTGATATATATATATTTTTTTTTCATTCACTTGTTTAATGACGAGAACAGAAAACATAAGAAATTTAACAAAAAAAAATAAATAAATAAATAAAATAATGTTTGACTGCTGGTTTGTTTGTGAGATGATATAGAGAGAAAATAAGAACAAAATTGGTGAGAGAAAGATTATTATATAGAACCAATGAATCATCGATTCTCAGCTAGAGATATCGAACAACAACATATACAATGTTAATAAAAAATAATAAAAAACGCCCTGCTATTTCTGACTCTTTGACTTTTGACGGACATCCGAGAGTCATCTTGTGTGATGGAAAACGAGTATATATAGCTGATATTCGATTCTCTCGTGCGCAAAGGCTCGTTAGCTGATCAACGCCCGTTGTCGACACTCAAACCTGCAAATTCCGTTAGGAATTTTCTTCACGTTCCCACAATATATACACAAGATACTATGAGACCCACCAAAGGATATGCCGGAATAAAAAGAGAAAGAGCGAGAAAAGTGGACACAGAAAGATCTTGGGTGTGTGATATGTTGGTCATTCTCATCAATGATGGTGGTGGTTTTTTTATTATTATTAAAATACTACTTGTTTAAATTCATTTATGTTCACCAACAATAATTAATTTTTACTTTTGCAATTATTTTTCTATAATATAATACTTTCTTGAAATGAAAAACACATTCACTTTTAATTATTTATTCCTTGGATGATTATAATCTTTTATTTTTTGTTTAAAAAACGTTGGCTTCATCGTTGCCGTTATCTTAGCAAAAATAACACCTTTACCTGGTGCCTTTGCCATGTAAAAAGAAAGACTGTCAACTAGCTAGTTGTCGTTGTCGCTGTCGTTGTCTTCATCATATCCAATCAACATTGAAACTCTTCTACTCGGTTTTATCTATTCATGTGGGGCTTTACAAAGTGTTAATGAAAAATACGAACAGGCCTGGTTGCCTAGTTATATATCGCGCCTCTCTCATAGTCATGTGTTTCTTTACTCTCGAGGGATACATATTAAAAAATAGAAAAAGTTACTTTATATCTTGTTTTTATATATTTTTTTTTTTTGTTAATAAATTCAAACATGACTCTCATTTAGAAATGCATTGTTGGATGAATTTAAATTTTCAAAATCACTTGTTATTATTATTTATTTTATATTTTTTAAATCTTCTTTGAGAGTGAGCTGCATTGATAGTTAATGAACAGGTTGAAAAAAAAATGAATAAATGCATACAGGCATATATATATCATCGCCGAAGGTGTATGCTAAATGTTCATACAAAAAAACATGCTTATACATGTATGTATGAATCTGTATAGAAAACTAGTTGTGTATGCTGGCGTATAAAAGTGCATAAAAGATTGCTATCCCAGTTTCATATAGGCCATCTTGGTGTATATTTCAGCGCTATCTTTAACATCCCCCAAGCACATTTTTTGAAAACTTCTAGACCTCGTCATTTTTACCAAAATAATGTCTTATAATGAAAAAAAATAAGAAAAAAAAGAAACCTTCATCATTGCTTTTTTGAATTTTTCCTATTTTTTTTTTCTTTGTATCATTATTTTTTTGATTCCTCTTGATTATACTGTGGCTATATACTTGACTTTATAAACTGTATATATTTTGTATTTTAAAAGCAATTTGCCACTCATACCTTACGCAGTTAAAATGAAAAAACAATTGTGTCATTAAATTTAGTTTTGGTTTTGCTTTGTTTTTATTTTTTTTACAAATATATAACAACAGATGTTGCTTAATACGCTTTAAATAAAATTAAAAGAAGCTCTTTGCTATTTTTCGCTTGATCGAGTGACATAGATTGTTGCTTTTGATATAAATGTTATTAAAATCACGACATTAGACAATTGACTTATCTGAAGTATTTGAAATTACTCAATAATGATGAGTGATTTACCATTATCTGTCTATAAATTATTTACTATCAATTTGGCTGTGATCTGATTAAGACATTGCTAATACAGTTTTAAAAATTTAACACGTGATATATGATTCATCTTTGATTCGCTGTTTATTTTTTCTTGTTTATGGGGATTTTTTTCGTTAAATATTGGTGCGCGTAGCGAAAAAAAAAATAACTATAATATGACTGAATATGACCTAAATATTATGTAAATGGACCTTTAGATTTTACTGCCCCCCCTATGATACTAAAAAAAAAAAACAAAAGCAACCGGCCATAATCCTTATAGTAAGACGCAATAAATATTACTCCGGCTTGAAAGATTAATTGTTGTTAAATAATTTCAGTGAACATTATACAGTGATATAAAAATTGGAGTGATTTTCGTGACAAGTTGCCTGATCTATTTATTATTACGAATCGATAATTTTTTATTACTAAAATCATTGTTTAAAAAAAAAGAGAATGTAATTTTTTTTTGCCGGTAATTTATTATTAAAATTTGTAATTAATAAATATCAATGTTGTGTTTGTTGAATAGATTTAAAAACATTCAATTTAATTATATTATCAAATTTTGGTTGAAAATTTTATATGATTTAGGGCAAATTGTATGTGTTGGTTTTTGTTAATTTTTTTTTTTTTTTTTTTTTTCGGCCTTTCGGCGGCCATGTTAGTTATAAAAACAACAGGCACCTGTAGACACCCAAAATAATAACATAACTCACTTTTCGCCACCATCTTGTGACAAGGCAACAAATATATAAAGAGAGAGAAATAAACAAGTGAAAAACGAACAGTGCACACAGTTAGATGCCAAAGTGTTACTCCAAATTGATTGTCATTTGATATTAATTAATTATTGTGACAGTTATAAATTTATATTAAAAATGTAGAAGCTTTTGCGACAAATCGACTGATTAAATTATTATTGATAAATAATAGATTTTTTATACGAAAATAATTGTTTAAAAATTTTTTTGCTGTGCTGCTTGAATTTTTTTTTGATCATCTTGCTGATAACTTTTTTGTTATTTGTTTGTAAGAATAGATTTAACATTCAGTTTAATTTTCATGAAAATGATATGCCTCAGGGTAGTAGTATATTTGTTACAGTATTAATATGGTTTTTCTTTTTGTTTCAGGTACATTGCTGTCACGTTTATGGACGAGTAATGGATATGTGTTGACTGATATCAGTTAATTCACCAAGTGCTTCATTTGGTCATCATCTCATCTAGGATGACTTGTGAGTATTCATGATAACATTAACAAGATGATTGTTTTTTTTATCAATAATTTTTTAATTTTTAGAAACGTGAAAATAAAAGGTTTTATAATTCTTTTATTGCAAATGGAACATGTACAAGCAATGAGCGTGCTATGCAGGTGCAAGGAATGGAACTCAGTTGACCAAGTGGTCCAAATGTCATCTCAACTTGTGTTTGGTAAGTAATCATGATAAAAATTTACTAATAATAATAAGCAATTCATGGTTTTTGATTCTAAAAAAAGCAAAGTTTCTTAAGGGACACTATAATATTGATGCAAGTGCTGTTTTGTTTTGTTTTGTTTTTTTTTTATTAAATTCGTATTAAACGTGAAACTTTATTGTCTATTCTTTATGACGATTACAATTAAGATAATATTTTATTTCCAACGTTTTAATCTTGACCAAGTGTCTCGGAAAATTATTTTCTTTCTCTAAAAAATATAGTTGAATATTTAAAATATTGACTCGTGAATTTATGCAAATTGTGTTGAATGTGTGAGTTTATTTGCTTGCAAGGATTTCAATGTAGGCATTATACTTGACTGAGTCGATTAAATTGTTTTCATTTAACGAGAGAGGATTTCAGAAATACTCAAGTCGATAATTAATAGTCAGATTAATCGCTCGATAGAACATTCCATGAGAAATTGTTAAATACATAGACGTTTATGCATAGATACATTGGCTCACAGGTTCTTTCAGTTCTTGGTGTTTCTTTTTTTTTTATTTTTCAAATTCTATGATAATTTTTCGTAGATAAATTATTACTTTTATTATATGCGTTTAATTTTTCTCGTGCTCAATGTCATAAAAATGTAGAGGGGTAGTTGTTTGACTATCAATGAATCTGCGTGGTTTTGCGTTGAAAAAATATACGCGCTTGTCTGGTGCCAGCACATATCCAATGCGTTATGTGGCCAGCGGCGTTAATAACTCGCATGTTTTACTGTCTCAACTATGCCAACTTGAAGTGATATTTATTTATTTATTTTTTTATTTCTATTCAATGATAAAGATATACATGAATGCTTTAGCAAACATGTAAGGTCAAGATGAAAAGTATTTATTTAAAAAGTAAAAAATTATATATATATATTTGGTTATTATAAAAATCATTGAATATGAAACTTGTTTTTGTATAAAGAAATTATTTTTTTTATGTTTTGTCAATCTGTGCGTGAATGATGATGTGGATTTTCTTAAAACATAGAAATAAATAAAATAGTTACGACTATCTCTTATCTTGAAAAAATAAAGAGGGAATATATGATTGTGAATGAGTCCGATGACATATGTTGCATTCAAACAAGTAAAGTACCTCAAAAAAATATGTGTTTTATTGTCTCGTTGGTTTTACCTGGGAAAAAAAAATAACGTATTTGTTTATCTTAATATTTTTTTAAACATTAAACAATATAATGTGTGTATAAGGTAAATGCGTTGGCGTGACATCATTCTTGACTTGGTTTGAATTTTATAACCACCCTCTTGATTCTTTGACTCGTCAAGACATGTGCTTGAAGCAAAGAGAAAGGCCCCACTTTTGACAACTAGACAATGTAATGCGGCTGTCTTTGATCAAGTTTGTCACTCGAATCATTTTGTAATGTGTTATTTAAATACTGCACCTATATGAATACATCATCTTCCTATTTAAGCCAAAAAAATACAAATCAATTTTCCATTGAATCAATCAATATTGCTGCACGAAATTTTTTCATGACACAATAACGTCATATTATTTACCTGAAAAAATATTTATTCTCAACACTTAATATATTTACCGATATAAAATATCACGTGCTTCGATTCAATATCAAAAAGAGAGCCAGTAGCTGAGAGTGCGTGAACAGCATTCGAATTCAACTTGCTGAATAAAATAAGTAATAAAAATAATATTAATATGAATGAAAAAAAAAAAAAACAAATAATAATAATGAATAAATAAAAATAATTTTATTAACCACATCGGTATATTATAGTATATGTGTGGTAGATAACTGAGTACGTATATACACGTTGACGTTATTACGAAGAATATAATTAATTGGGTGACATGTTGTGCGTCTCTCAGTGCGGCGGTCGTTCGTTACTTACATTCATGGTCGTTGTTATAAATAACGTCTATTTCTTTCCACGTATTTTGCATATTAATTTCTTGTAATGAAGCCGATTATCCTAATGGCCATCGAATGTGCGGTCTCTCATGTGGGCGATAAATTTATCGACACTGATGAATGTCTGTTTTCATTATTCGCGTAATAGATATCAAATTTATATTTTTTATATTTATTATTTTTTATTTTCTAAAATTAAAAAATAATTTTATTACTATTATTATTTTTTTCAATCGTCCGATACATATATTTTTATGGTTTTTTTTCTATTCATACACGTACGTTCATAAATAGACGTGAAGAGAATATTTGTTTGTCCCAAGTGTGCTGCTTAGTTAACATATTCATAAAGCTTCAAATGGTAATACTTAACAGTCTTGTAAGACACCAACATATCAAAGTGAAGTACGTGAATTTTTATTTATTTTTTTTGTTTTAAATAAACCGAGCCAGTGTAAATCATCGGGTCCACACCACCCATAGGGCCACTGATCTCGGGCCCATTTGTAGGGAAATTAGACACGCGTTCACCGTCTCTGCCTCTTGCCACTAATTTATGTAATTATATGCCGTGGTATCCACCTACCAAGAGATTTTCGTTAGGCTCAGGCTGAAAATTCATTCAAATGCTAGTGTATAAAAGACACAAAAAAAAAAAAAAAATCATTAGGATGAAATTAATAGATTTAAAACAAAAAATAATCATTAGCATAAT
Source organism: Aphidius colemani (assembly GCA_030523065.1). Classification (NCBI taxonomy): domain Eukaryota; kingdom Metazoa; phylum Arthropoda; class Insecta; order Hymenoptera; family Braconidae; genus Aphidius; species Aphidius colemani. The sequence continues at coordinate 45,687 of JAPYYR010000014.1, read as the reverse complement.
AATATAGACTTTTTTTTTCTTTGATAAAAAATTATAATTTAAAACAAATATTATTTGATGATTTGACGAATTAATTTGTATAAAGAATTTATTTTTTGATTTTATTAAACCAATAAATTTCTTTTTGTTTTGCGGTACGTTCGTATCATTACAATCAGTGACCGAGTTTTTAACAATAATTGAGAGAACAATGCTAATTATACAGCGTATGATTTTACATCGTTATAAATTCTGTACGCATCGAGATTTTCAGTACTACAATAACTCAGTGTTAATGATGTTTTCACAATTATTGTTTTATCAATTTTTATGTTTTTTTTTTCCATTGATTTTTTATTTTTGTCTATCAATTATTTTGCAAGATAATTATTTAATTGGTACTGGTGTATGTGTGTGGGTGTGTGTTGTATAAATATTATTATGAAAATATTGTTCAAGTTAAAAAGAAAAAAAAAACTGATAGGGTAGTTAGTGTTTGATATGAGGAAAAAACAAATAGACATGTGCTCATGAATGACAGAAACGATGAACGGTACTTTAGCCGCAAGAATATCGAGATCAAAAGTCAATAGTCAATATATTTTTTGAGTTTGAATATGTGTTGTGTGTTTGTATAGGCTATCTGTAAATGGAACTTTAGAGTATCACGATCGATGCCGATAAAACCGAGTGTAACTCAATGATTGTTCGATCACCAACACCACCCTATTCGTTCATTCATTTGTTGCGCGTTCTGATAATATTTTTTTTCGTTTACTATTTCTTTACATCGATGACTCTCGAAAATGATGTTCAAAAAAGAAAATAAATTAAATACAAATAATAATAGGAATAATAAAAAATATCTATGCATGTCTATACATATAATATAAAAGTTGATTTGAAATTCCATGAATTGATTGATGATTACAATTTTGAAATGATTGTTTTTTTCTTTTTGTTAATTTTTTTTTATCTGTTAATTTAATTTTTTGTCAATCACTCGAGACTCGTTTCATAAAAATTCTTGCACGAGTTTAAGACATAGCAGAATACTCAGGTACATTTGGCTTTTTCTCATGGCAAATAAACTCTCGTAATTTGTTTCGTTTTTATTGTTTAACCTTTTTTTCTTTTTTTTTTTTGCTTTTTGTTTTATGTATCTGTAAATTTTTATTTTGTTTTTTGACATCAAGTTAAGTAGTAAACACTGATCCTCACGAAAAAGTGGTTCAGTGAGTATATCGCCCAGAGGCCACCACATTTCAGTCACTCATACACATTTATTTTATTTTTTTAATCATTTTTTTAAATGTCAATTCGCACATCCTATTCACATGTCCAAGCATGTCTTAAAAATGTTTTTCCAATCTCTAGGTATATCTTTTTATAACATGCAGTATTTTATTTTTTCAATTCAGTTCAATACATGTTTATGTATATTTATTTATTTATAATATTATTTTTTTTATATTGGTTAACAAAACTTTCTTTTCTTGCTTCATCACTTATTTCTTCGACACGTGGCAAAAGGGCCATTTACTTTTCCACTTCGATTCATCGAATGATGATTGATTTGCCACACAGAAAAATATATTAAATATATGCATATTTAAGCCAAAAAAAAAAAAAAACGGAATATCCACAAAGTTTTTGAAAAAATATCCTGTAAACCAACCAAAAAATGATGAGTAATTTTTTTTTTTTTTTTTATAAAAATATAAAACTAAAGATAAAAAAACGACAATGGATATATGAATGGATAAGTATGATGTATGTATAGAAAGGTGAGAGAAATTTTTTTTTTTCGAAAAATAAACGCAATGGACAAGTTCATATTCGAGGTCACTTGGTGTTGAGCGTGTGAGTGATCCATTGTGGTCTAGGACAATGCTTGTCGGTCAAGTTTTTCAATAGCAAGTTGAGGTGTTATGTTGTGCGTTGGCTGCTGTTATTCGGACAAGAGAGCATTCAAGCTGTCTTCTTGGCAATAATATAATAATCCCTGGTTTTTTAAAATTTTTATTTCCATTAAATTATGGTTTGCAAGCCAAAACTACCTTATGAAATATGTCTGTTACTCATACAAGAGCTCCCATCAAAGTACACAGTCAGTATATATTTTTCCACAAAACGGAAATACGTTTGTATAGAGTTTCACATCATATTATTTTTTTTTCATTTTCTCTTTTTTTATTTTGTTTATTTATTAATAAAAAGAGAAATCATTTTTTCAATGGTTCAAAGCCATCAGGATAAGAGAAAAAAAAATAACTTTGACTTTGCCAAGTCTTAAATCACAACTTGAAAATAACTTATACGATAGATGTTGCCATAAGAATATGTGGGACGTTTTAACAATGTTTTTTTTATTTTTTTTTTTCGTAAGGCAGTTTACGCACGTGTGATTCAGTTCGACACGCACATGTATTGGTAAATAATGTTAGCATTTAAATAAAAATATATATATGCGAAGATACATAGTGTCAGTGGCCAGTGCTAAGGCCAGTTTGCCCAACTCTTGTTTGACCTTAACTCTGCTCATTTTCTTTAACTTGTTTATTCAAAAGAAAAATAGATAGATTTTTTCATCAAAGTTTTCTCGTTTTTCTCACCGTTTTTTTTTTTTTTTTTATTTTTTAATTTAAACTCTCACCAGTTGGATGACACTTGAGCGTGTTCACTCGACATGTATTTTCTATAATATATTTGCAATATTCCACAAGAATTTATATTTTCTTAAAAACTTATATATATTTATAGGTAAAATGCGTTTTTTAAATTGTTGCTATATAAATGGACACGACAAATTGTTTTAAAATGTTTTTTTATATTAATGCACACCGCTGTGCAACGACAAGTACAAAGTGTACCGATGATCCTTGAATAATCGTTATCGATTAACGTACCCGTGTCGATCGTAAGCTCTCATACACATCCGTAAAGATATATACAAAATAAATAAAATATTAATAATAATAAAATAAATATAAATATGAGAATGAAATGTTTTTGAAAAAAAAAAAAACATATTAGTTTAAAAAATATTGGCGGCATGTCGTGATACACAACGCAGGACAATCCACATGTACGTAATACCCCCGCTGGCAAACACGATATGCGAATAGCATTATTGCAATATTAAACATCAAATGTATTAAAAACATTTGACCAAGTGGAAATGGCAATGAGTATTTACCTGTATTATCTACTCCCATCAATATTCTCATAAGCAAATATACTCACAATCAAAAGGATTTCTTCAAGCATTTTATTGGACTTACCTGAAACAAAAAAAAGAAATAATTTTAAATACAATGAATAAATAATACGACGGAGAATCATGTTATCTCTTGGTAATATAGTTGATATGTGGTATATCAAACATTAAAAAAATCATAAAAAAATATATAATTCTCGCATCTTTGGTTGATACAAAAACTATGTATCCACACGTTAACCAGACACATTTCATCCATATATTTACACTGTACTCTTCGCATAGTTAAGTGATATCAACATGATAAATATATACACGCATAAACAAACATATATATATATACATATTTAACGTTTTAAGTATAAAATTATAAATACGAGAATATATGTGTGTGCTCACATCCTCTAAATAAAATTTTTAATTTACCAACGTGATTTTTTTTTATATATGATTTTCTTCGCGGAATAAACTAAGATAACTGTGGCATTTTAAGGTGTGACTTTATTGCCAAAAAAAATATATATACCTTGCTGTGAATTAATAAACAAACTATATATTTAATTAAGAAAAAAAATAGTATTTATACGTTGAAAAAATAGATACAACGAGGGATAACGTTTTTAAAAAAAATCAGGTCTTTCAGGGTAGTCATAAGAAATCTCTTATGGTACTCATGGATATTGCATCGTGTGGGGTTTTTTTAACCTGTGTGTGAATTCAGTCAGACGGATAAGAAAATAAAAAAGGGTGGCAAAGAAAAAAGAGCAGTTAAGGGGGAAAAGGGGGGCTAAAAGTAGTTAAGTGGGTATCCAAGAGATAAGCAATTGACTGGCATAACAACTCGATAAACTTACGTGTTTATTGGTTCGTTCGTTATTATTATTTTTTTTTTTCACTTTGTCTATAACTGACCACGACCTTCTGTCTCGTTTTCCTTATTTTACATTGTTTCTTAACCCGAAATTTATGAGTTAACCTTGAAATTCGTTCCTCTCAGGCTTGTAAAGTATATTATAACTTGAGGATAAATAAAAATAATTGTTTTTCTTTTTAATATTTAAATATACTGCAGATATATACTTCCGCGTTGTAGTAGTTTGGTAGAAAAAATAAAAAACAACAACAATATATATAGGGTTAAAGTGAACTTGAATTTATTCAAGATATAGTGGGACTTTGATTGGATTTGCTATGGCTTGTCGGGTATAGTCTGACGCCCACTTGGGCCAACGTGCATCATGTACCTAATATATACACTTAGTACCAAACTGTGTGACTATTGTCAACATTTTATAATTCTGAGGTAGACAAGAAAAGAGTATAACTGTCAAAAGAACAAAATATAATATAAAGAGAATAAAATGAAGAAACAGAATGTAAAAAATTATTCAAACAGTTCAAAAGCACTCGGTCGTAAATTCTTATCATAAGGTCTTTAAAAAAAAAAAATATATACAGCGTATAAAGTAAAAAATAAAACGTCGCTTTTCACGCTTATCTTTATATTTTTCTCAAAGGTATGTTACTTAGCCAACCTCTCAAGATTAAACTCAACGATTCAGAGAATTCTTTGTTTCGTTTAGATTTGAAGGAAAAAAAAAATTTTTTTTCATTTAAACATTATTTTTCGTTTTATTGATGACGATATTTTTAAATATTATTTTTCTCATTATTTTATTTTTTTTTCTTTCGGTTTGAAGCGTTTCAGGTTTTTTTCAATCAATATTAAATTTGACTTGAGTTCATGAAAAAAAAAGATAAAAAATTGAAGAGGGATTAACGAGGCCCTCCGTAAAATTAAGATGGGTAAAAGGTAGTAAAGGGGGTGGAAAAAGGGATGGGAACATTGTGGTTGGGGCTTCTGAGTAATCGATTTCACCTTGCGACCATTTTAGCTTATTACAAAATGGTGGAACATCAAAAACTAAAAAGACTTTACGACGACGGCGACGATATATTGGGGAAAGTTAACATGGTTAATACATGTTTAGGTACATACATCAGTAAAGATATGCCATCATCATCATCATACATACATGTATATTATGATGCAGTGAAAAATATCATAAATGTATGCGTGTAATATTGGCTGACGAGGGCACATCGTTTTACCTCAGTTCGGGCTTTAATTAAGAAACGATCTTCCAAGACTGCAATCTTGTCTTCACTAAAAAAAATAACCGTGCTGGATGAATATCAGGAATTTTTTTAATATTTTATTTTGTTTTATATATACTTTTATATTTACATCAAAAAAATAAAAAATTATTTTTTTCCGTCCATTTTTTGATACGCGATGACTGACGATGATCGATGGGAGATGCTCTGATGGCATTTTAAAACCCAACAATTTTTCGTATACAGTTGACTTTTGTGTATTAAATGGTTTATACAATATTATAAAAGAAAAATTTATACACCGTCAACTTATCAATCTCAAGTTGAATAATTTTTTAACATAAAAATAATAAAGTATGATGATGAAAAAATCAAACCAAAAAAAAAAATAAATATATAAATTGCTAAAGGATAAAGATTGCAGATACATATGAAAACAGGTAAAATAAAAAAACCATAATAATAAACAAGAAAAAAAGATAAAAAAATACGTAAAAATCTTGTGATATTTCGAGTAAGAAAGAATCCAGAGAATGTCTTGAAGAATAATGTGAGCAGCGGCTTTTTCAGTATCAGACCAAAGAGAATGACATACAAATTGCAAGGGTATTTTACTTTGTTGTTACAATTTTCTCACAGTCTTTTGTCTTTCACTTGGGACAATCTTGGCATGTTTGTAGGATATATATCTCAAAAGTTGTTTTCACTATATAGAATTGTCAATGAGTGACAATTTAGCTATGTAGATGTTAATATATTTTATGCGAATATTAAGATCACTGTAACAAACACAAGTTGACTAACAAACCAAGACAAACACATGAAAATATTTCAACAAAAATGAATTATACTAGATGATATATCAAGTTTTTCATTTCCGCCGCAGACTGGATGATAATTTCCACATTTACAGGTTTACGCATAGCCCTTGAATATATATGGAGAACGGTGCAGCATTTCATCGACCTCAGTGTTCAACATCCTTGCCAGACGAAAATTTACCCATCTGGAATTGTATATATACATATAGGATATACGCTTTACACACGAGAGACAATTTATGAGTATATCACTGCATCTCTTATGAAAAATTAACCCTTTAATATTTTAAATAATAACATTTAAAAAAAGTAAAAAAAAAAAAGATATTAAAATAATATAAAAAGTTGATATATAAATAAAATAACAGATAAAGATTAAAAAATAAAAATAAATATATATGAAAGTGAATATTATTTAGCGCGTGCAGGTTTAATGTTCCATTCGTATTTAAAGAATTTGCATAATGGACCCATGACATGTTTATGTACATACGGGGCCCCGCGGGTCGAACCGCTTGCCTACCTACGTGCACGCACGTGGATCCACAACGAGTGTAGTAGGTATGCGAAAAAATTCTTCATTTCCTCACAACCTTCTTGCAACCCTCTCGCCTCTTCTACCCGCGTTACAACATCCCGAGGATTAAAGGTCTTTGCTATTGTGCGGGAAGATCATAAATATACGATTTGTCGGGGACAGACCACACCGCGGTATATTCTGCGCTCAGGTTTAATATCATCCAGAGATTCTCTCACTCACTCATTTTTTTTCTCTTCTCCCTTATCACATTTCTTGTTTTTTATTTTCATTTTTTAGCTTCCTCATTTGGCAAACCGAATCAACAATCCTCGTACGGGCTTATAAGCCAGCTTAAATATCAAATACTCAACTCTTAAGCGCTTAATCGTTCCAATAGCCTTTTTGAGTTTTGCCCAAAATGCTCGGAAATTACCTCATTTTATTCTTCAATTTTGGTACTTTACACAGCAATAAAAAATTTCACGATTGAGAAAGGATTTTATTTATTTATTCATAATTTTATTGTGCTTGGGAATACGAGAATTGACGGTTTAACTGTATCCACTGTGAAAAAAATAATATTAAATAAAATAATAATGTTATTTATGATGGTATATATAATAAAACAAATTTTTAAATTTAATTTATTAATATTCGTATAAAAATATATATATTTTTTTCACAAAAAATATATATATTTTTGAAATTGCTAATTACCTTTTAGCTTTAGTATATTTTTTTTTTTTTTTTTGACCTGGGCGCATTGTGAAGAATAAAAAAATTGTTTCATCCCACTTTCTTGAGTCTCATCATCTTCTCGTTGATGAGGAGAGCTACCATATGCGTTCTCAAATTTCCCTTGAAATTATGCATATATGGTTTATAGCTACTGACACACTGTGTTTCAGACTAGTTAAATTTTTGAGCGCCTTTATTAAACCGGTTGGCAGCTATAACAAATTCACTCTATACCAAAGTCGAGAGAAAAAACTTAAAAAAAATGATAGGGGAGAAAAATAAAATTTAAAAAATAACTAAAAACATCTGAGCATATATAGATGAAAAAAATTATATAAACTTTTAAATAAAAAATAAGTTAAAAATAGATTTTCAGGGGTGCGAGCAGGCTAATTACGTGTGGCAAAGGGCGTGACCCTTGAACAGACTAATGTCACGTATATACATTTCACCGGAAATGGGATTTTGTACGGGCCAAAACCCTCAATATCGATTCAATTATCTTTATTAAAAATGAAAAGCATTTTATTTTTTTTAAATTAAAAAAAAAACCACTCGAGTAACGGTCTTTAAAGCCAACACAAATAAATTCCCATATGTATTTAAAAAAATGTCTTAATTTCTTCAAAATTATATCTATAAATAAAAAATAAATTTATAAATTCGATTAAAAACCTTTTTTATTCTTCGTATATATTACTAACTTTATTTTACTACAATATTCCATAATTATATTTGATTTTTTGGTTAGATATATTTATAAAATTATTTTTAACTTTTATTAATTCCATTTTTTTTTTATTTTTAAGCCATTAGTTTACATAGATTGGAAAAAAAAAGAGATTTTTGTTAATCCAATTTCCGGTGTTGACATTGGCACGACACAAACCCGGGGGAATAAATGTATATTAAAAAATTAATCAGGTGTCTCATTAAAAATATTCTATAATTAACACCGCACTATATTTTGATTTTCCTCGGTGTGATTGAATAACGAATTTTCAAACAAACAAAAAATACATTAAAATTTGAAAATGTGTCAATCAAAGGTACATTAATTTATTCGATTATTTTAAAATTCATTCAAAATCAATTTGAATTAACTGGCTTCATTCGTTATCTTTAAAATGTCAAACAAACAAAAAAAAATAAAATTTTAAATTTTCAAAAAACCACTATACATATAGTCCTAAATTATACGCTTCGATATCAATTTCAGTTCACGTTTGAAAAAAAAATAAATAAATGTATTGGAAAAAAATCCAAATGAGCTTATATAGAAAAACTTCTTCCTGAATATATTTTCATCGTTCTCCAGGTGTACAGAGTGATGTAATCAAAATTCACGACGATTTCTGAATTCGCATATAACATTGAATATGTAGCGGTTCTTGTATTTTGGCCATTAAGTAAGGCCTTGTTATTTATTGCACTACCAGACTCTGTATACTCTATACCATCAAATTTAATCGTAAAATTCAACTTCAGTTAAGCGCACCATACACTTTCCCACATCAGTGTGGCCTGTCTCGCTTGATTTTAAAAAAAACAACTATTGACTCGTTATTTTTTCTAAAAGTTAAATCAACGAATCCATTAATGAATTGGGAAAAAAATAGAATAAACATCTACATATAGCTTTTGTAGAAAATCAACCGGAGATATATAAAATTTGATGATAAAATTTTGTTAAGTTAACAAGTCGAAAATGTTTGCCGCAGTAATGTGCAAAGTTTGTGGGTAAAGAGAATGCTTTAAAGGAATTAAAGAGGAATTTTTCTCTCTTCTGACATCATGAAAAACATGAATAATTCATTGCTAAAAAGGGTTAAGGAATAAGGGTTTATACATATGTGAATCAAAGTCAGCAAGATTGCGGCAATTTGATCGGATACACTGTTTACATTGGCTCTATTTTATATCAAATAACCCTGAGTTTTGATTGACCCAAAAGAGAAAATTGATAAATCAACCTCTTGAATATTACAAAAAGTTTATAATACTTTTTGTAAACGAACACAAGTAATAATTGTGTAGAAAATAATTATGAAATTTAGTTGAATAGCGTACGCTTTGTCGAGTCAATTTTAATCTTCTTTCTTTTTTTTTTTTTTTTTATCAATTGATTACACCACAAGAATTTGGTGTTCATTATAAAATCAATTGATACAAAAGTTTGTAAAATTAATTAGGTCACCAATGATGAATAAGCACTTTGTTGTAAGTTTTAACGTCATACCATTTTTTATTTTTATTAGCGGCAAATACCAAAATTTAAACTGCGCATTATTGACCTCATCAAATACCCAAAACTTTGTTATATATTTTTTAATGAATTCTTGATTATGTTTTTTTTTTTTTTTAAATAAATTTCTGAAATCTAATTCAACATATATTACAACGGTTTTTCTTTTTGTTGCAGGTGCAGAAGGCATTAGAGTAATTTCAAAAGTCAAAGGCGTGGCACGTGTTGTTCTTTTCAAATGTTCTTCAAAGCCCATCGAAAAAACATACAAGGTAAAATTTTATCAAGATCTAATAAATACAAATTTCATAAATAACATTTTAAATATAATTTATGTCGATTATAATTAAGAGGAAAGCTGTTGAAAAATATATTGAAGCATGCGCGCATATTTTTAACAAGTTTTGAAGTTTATATTCGGTCAATAATTAAATTTTATATTTAATTTAAAATTTATATTTTATTTTAAAATTACAATCTTCTATAATTTTTTTTTTTTTTCATAAAGAAAAATATTAATTTATTAATTTAAACGAAAGAAATTTACTTGGAAGTAATTTAAAAAAATTAATAATCCAATAAATATACTAATGAATGTCAATAAAAGTTAGTTGAGAGCTGAATAAATATTTAATTCTCTGATTAAAAATTATATCCTTAAATAACAGTTTTAAATTTTAATTTTTTGAAGAAAAAAAACACAACAAAGAATAATATTAATAAATAATATCATTTTTAAAAATAATATTAGCCGTGTTAAAATTAGTATAATTTTTAATCAGTGAAAAAAATAAATAAACTTTAATTGACACAAAAAACAAAAGAAATATTTGTCGTTGTCGTGAAGATGCAACAATTTGCACAGCGTAAATATATCATTGACTCGTGTTGACCCTGTAAGTTAGTGAGTTTGAAATACACAAAAATATTGAGGGAGGAAAATAATATGTGTAATCAAAGTGCTTGGCACAACTGAACTTCCACCTTGGATAAGAAAAAAAAAACTTTAAATAAATATAAACCAACGTTAAAAGGAGTAAAAAAAAAAAAATAAAAATAAATTTTGTTCTCTTACGTTAATTAAGGTCGTGTGCATGCTGGTAACTCACCCCAGTCATTCTTTATCGCCTATGCTAATCGATCATGAAATTCTGTTGCAGAATTTGTCTTAATTAGTTTCCCTTACTTGCAACACAGTACTTCTCTCTCTCACTCTCTTTATTCCAACTTTATATACATACATATATACTTTTTCTTTTAAATTTATTTAATTTTTATTTTTTCATTTTTCTCATCGAGAGAGAAATGTGTCTTGTGGATGGTTTTGTCGATTTCCATCCGTAAGGACGTTTCACGATTCTCGGTAGTAAATATATACGCTCCGCGGCAGTCCAGTGTCCTGGGATTTATATACTCGTAGGGAATTTGCATTGAAGATATACCTTAAATATAAATATACAAATTTTTTTTTATTACTTTATTATTTGTTTAAATTAAAAGTTTGTCTTTCAATTGAAATAAAACAAATGAAAAATGAGGAAAGTAATAATAATTATTAAAAATAATGTAGAACACAATTGAGGGGGAAAAAAATATATGAATGTATGAAAAATTGGATACAATAAGACAGTGCAATGACCACTCCCTGGTGCAGGATAACTTGGACATTGTGATTGGAATGCGGAACACTATTGACATTAATTCGTGCGGTACACTACGGAGGAATCGTGTGGTCGATCACCGCCCCCTTCAGCCATATTATATACATTTTTTAAAAAAATAATTTTTTTCCTTCAACTTGTTTGTCCTTGAGTTCCGTTTAAATATCTGGCTTGTATAATAGAGTTAGAATATACCCCGGATGCATATATATCTATACACCCAAGACCGATCATCGTGATCGACGGTGAATGAGATGATCGCGCTCTATACTCACAAGTCGCCGCAGTCGTGTTGGTATTATCTCAACATAATAAAAAAAATCAACGATAAACTATCGGTCGTTTGCATCACCGTTATATCGATAACCATTGGCAATAAATGACCCACAACAACAAATCAGATTTAATAATTTTTATACTAAATATTTATGAATAAACATTTTTTTTCTTCGTCTTAATTTTTCCCGTTGGTTTATAAATTTTCCCGTTGTCTTAAATATATATTAATTTTTGTTTTTTTTTTTCTCAAAAACATGAGCTTTAAGTGAGTTTAAATTATTATTTTTTGTTTTTTTTTTTCACTAATCATTTTCAATTATTCATTTCCCTATTCAATTATTTATTTATTATTATTTAATTTTTTAAAAATATTTTTTCATTAAAGATGACGTAGAAAAAGAATATATAAAAATTTAAATTGTAATTTATTTGAAAACGTTTTAATGGTATAATTTGCTTGAATCTATCATGCATGTAAGATGCGTGTGCATTTAAGTTTTTTCAATGTATTTACTATGGGTAGATGTATAGTAACTTGCGGCACCATCAAACATCTCACCGCTAGGGAAAACGATGATGGATAACCTTTGATCAAATCATTCATACATCAGCCAGAAAGGCATCGTATATACATATATTTTATATATCTATAACCCAACTAAGCACGTTATATTATATCAAGCTTCAAGGTATATGTCTTTTATTTTTTACAAAAATTCATCCATCTTTTTCATTTTCTCTCAACGTAAATTTTCCCTTAATCGTTTTTTTTAATATTTTTTTTTATATTTACCGTTAATCTTTAATTACCCATTGATTTATTATTGGCTGCGTGTGTTACGCGTGTTTCTTATTTGTATCTTTCAACGCTCAAGCATTCACGTTGAGAATACGTTGTAACACGTTACACTCGACAGTTCTATCGACGATAGTAGTATATATCTATTTCCCAGTTGCATACCGCGAGAATTAACGACGTTGCTCTTTCTCTATATCACATCGCATTCATCAAAAATAAATGATATAATAAAAAAAACAAATTCTCTTCTCTTTGTTTTTTTTATTATTCAGATATATTTTTTAATTGGAAAACTTTTATAGATACATGCAATTGTTCTGATTTGTCTCGTTAAAAATTAAAAAAGTGAAAAGAGAAAAACATCAAATTAATTTTATTGAGTCTTTAGTAAAAAGGATTTTTTTTTTTCGTTGAATAAATAAGAGATGAAAGAAAATATTTATTATTCAATTTATTTACGATGTATATATTATATATATATTTTTTTGTTTTTCATATAGTTGAAGTTTTAAAATGTTGGGAAATTGGGGTTTTTATAAACTCAACTTTTCAATACTCGACTGTATTTTTATTTATAAACTAATGGTTGCTTTTACACTATCCAGTGACAATTTCAATAATAGATTAGACGTGGAAGTTAAGTGCATATATATTTGGCTGACACTAAACTGATCCCCACACGACGTTCGTCTAATTTATTGATTGTTAAAACACGCGTGCATCTATCGAAATTTAAACATCTGAAATTTGTGATGGGTATTACGAATTAAAAGAGACAGGGGCATATATATATATAGTCTTTCGTTTCGGTTTTGTTTATAATGTAGGAACAATTAACGACGTCAAGCATTGCTCGGTCCCCTGTATTTTTTATTAGATATAATTCCCCTTTTTTTGTATAATTCTTTAGTCACTCACGATGTGTACACGTCTAACGTCAAATTAAAATTGACGGACACAGAACACGCAAAGTATATTTTTTTGTTATTTAACCTTTAACGGTTTTTCTTTGTTTTTTTTTTTTCCTTTTGTTATCTATCATTCATTAATATCCTAATGGACGTCGATGGACATGTCTTCTAATCTTTTGAATTTTTTATTACTTTTCTATTTTAAGTTTAATTCTAATTATCTAGATTATTGGATCTGTCTTTTTCATTATAAAATACTTTCAACTCTCATGACACTTTGTATATACAGTCGCAGTAATAATATAATCCCAATTTATATACTTTTAAATAAATCAGTGGTATTAAAATATAATATTTTTTATTTTGACATTTGAAAATAAAAAAACGTGCTATATTAGAGCTACAGTGGATTGAAATTGAAACTAATATTTTGCCGCCAACTTCCGGGCCTTAAATCAAAAAAGCTTTAATAAAAGAAACCCTTTTAATATTTTTAAAATAATATTAAAATCTCAGTATATATAAAACTATATACACCTCTTAAAAATGTACACTCGCCACCGATAAATACTCAACCGGATATCCCGGTTTAAACCTGAAAATGAATAAAAAATTTTTAAATAAAAATAAACAATAATAATAATAATGAAAAAAGGGTGAAAAAAAAAAGGAAAAAGTAACGATGAAAAAAAAAAGAAAGAATAAACAAAGAATTTAATTAATTAGCAGAGGTTTGGAATTCCGGATGCGATGACTCGTTTGTGGTTAGTGTATATACAATTCATTGGTGGTACATAGCTGGGTGATGACGAGTATATTGAATATACGTGCAATATTGAAGGTGAAGCACCCGCGGGCGTTGTTTCTGTCGGATAGAAACATGAACGAGACTCTTGCTCCCACGTACACTCATCCTGGTCCAGTCAATAACGTGGGAAACCAAATTATTCGTTTTTAAAATGAGATGAAAAAGAGATCAATACACACCGTCGGTGTCAAAAAAACTTCATCTATTGAAATATGATAAATTTTTGTTCAAATAGATTTTAAATATATCTCATCAAGATAATAAAAAACTCGTGATAACAAAAAGGTGAAGAAAAAAAACAAAAAAACGAATAAATAAAGTAAATAAATTATTCAAATTTCCGGCAATAAATTGATAAAAAAATTAAAATAATGCGACAACCAGGCAAAAGTCACATTTTTGAAATGACGTAAATTGTTTTAATCATAATTTCAAGCAACTATAAAGTAAATTTTACATTTATTAAGTGTTCTTTATCTCTGTTTACAATTTAAACATTCATCCATGTTTTTTTTTAAAAAAAAGAGATATGATTTTTTTTTATTACATCGATAGCCTAAAAACGTTTAGTTTTTTTTTTTTTCAAATATAATTTTTGAAGGTTTTTTCTTAATCTTTTGTTTCTGATATGTCTTTGTATCGTCGATTAAGGGATACCACAAGTCAGTATAATGTTTATGAAAAAAAAAATTAGAAAGAACGATATAGAGAACGAACGAGGATGTTTAAACGACGCAACGATTGAGCTGGGCAAACAAGACACGCGCCTAGGTACATACGCGCGCGAGCGGCCCTCGTTCTTTTATATATATATAGATATGTATTTAAACTATAAAAGATATATATATATATATATGAACAAACAGGATGGTGCACACATGCGACCAACTACAATTCCATCTCTGTTTAGTTATCCATGCACTTGCAACGTTCCGCGGGCGGTCGGTGTCTTCTGTAACTGGAGACAAACTCGATGACATTTAATGCATAATTCGTGGAAACGACTCTTGACGATTCTCGGTGTATATATGACTCACTCATCTGAATAAACGGATATTTTTTTTTCTCATTATTATTTTCATTTACTTATATTCTCATTTTTTTCCTACACGTTATAGAGAAATATTTGTCATCGAGTAAATAGATCATGAAGACGTAGGGTCAGTTTTTTATAGTTCGGTCGATGAAATATGCCCTTTTCCTCTTAATTAACTTAACAAAAATGCAAACCTGGAAAATGCCGAAAATTGGTCAATATATAACGCAACCTTCTCGAATATTATCCGTATTTCAATTTTCCAACCAGAACGTTTGTTTTCGAGTAAGACGCTAAGAGCCCGGGGTCAGATATAGTGAGTGATAGATAGAATATACTCTACTTTCTCGTTTCCTTTTTTTTCAATAAAAAAAAAAAACGCACCGTCAGAAAAGTCTGAAAATTGATAAGTATGTAGAGCAATGCCTCCTGAATATTATCCGTATTACAATTTCACAAGCAGAACGTTTGTTGGCCAGTGGGACGCTATGAGCCTAGAGTCGGATTTGCATAGTACTGCTGCCGATAGAATATACCTTACTTCGTTGTTTTCTATTTATTAAATAAAAAAAATAAACGCAACATCAGAAAAGTCTAAAAATTAATCAATATACAAAGCGAATCCTCCTGAAAATTATTCGTATTTTAATTTGCTATTTTTTTAAATTATCAAATGCCATTTTACTATTATCATTTTTTTTTTTGCGTCTCAGTATTTTAAGGAGGAGATGTAAAGGCGCCGTTGTCTGTTAACCTGCTGTTGAATATTTCGCGTGCGAAAACGAGACGTGAGATCCTAGAGAACTCGACACGATAAAAACGACCAGGCATATCTGACACGTGCTAAAGCCAATATTATACTATATTGCAAAAGTGTGAGAAGGACAAGGGCGTGATAGGTTGGCAAAACATAGACAAGATAAATATATAACTTTAGATTTGCGCGTCTTCTTGGTATCTTTTCAATACACTCAAGTATATATATATATATATGTATCTACCGACAGTTTAAAAAGATCTCGTTTTCTTGGAAAAAACTGTGATAGACAAAAAAGACTAGAAATCGGCATTTGTACAAAGCGATTTGGCTCCTTTCGATATATTCCAACATTTTATATATACAGACTCGAGTAGAAACACATTCCTTTTGTTTACCGCAGTTATATTCGATTCGTCGCCTCAAGAATTCAATATTTTTTTTTTCTTTACGTCTATAAATCGATTGCTAACTAGAACTCATTTTTAATCGCAAAAATCCATTGAATTCTTTCGTTGTATTTTTTTAAATTTAATAAATGAGGCGTCGAAGAACGTGACCTTCGCACTGACATTTAGTTATTTTTTTCCTCACCCACTTGTGACACCCATTTGTTAATTTTTTTTTGTTTTTTTATTCCAACCAATGCACGTTTTTTAGGTACTCAAGAATTGTCGTTCGGTTAAAAGACGTGAAATGGATTATGGAAGTAGCGGAAATTCGAATAGGATAAAGTGCATTAGAGAGAAATAAAAAGGGGAGCGCCTGTAACCGTAAGACATAGAAAGGAAACATAACTCATTCGGGTGGGCCAAAAACATAATATAGAACAAGTATAAGTCGTTCTCGTTGGTTCTCCATATAATATCGTAGCAAAAATATATATAATACCAACGTCGACATTGAGTCTACTATTTATCCTGTCGTGTTTATTTTATATATATTTTGTATTATTTCGAAGCTTAATCGGTTGTATGTACAATGAATTTGTGACACATCGCATTGCATACACATAAATTATTATAAAATTATCTCTTGTGTATAATGAAATAATCATGTGTTATGTGGTGAATGAGTATATTTTTTTATTTTTCGGCGAAACAACTCGATCAACATATTTAAGTCTAAACGAGTCATTCGAGTAAATATGACACACTGCCAACTTGTGATTAACAAACACGTTAAATGAAAAAATCACTTATTCATGCTGTTTGATTAAAATTATCATATAACTCACAACGAGCTGAGAAAAAAAAAAATACTTTCTATGGTTTGGATTTTTTTCCGTATATATAATATTAAAAATGGCCGCGAAATCACATAAATTGTATATACAAAAATTGACGAGACAAAGTAGACGTTTATTTTATTTTTTCTCTATAAATTGCTTGAATAATATGTATGTCTCTTGTAATTTTATGGCTGCAGTGTCTTTCGTAATAACTAACGAGTTGTCACTAATCAATAATAATAACATATAATAGTGATAAATTGATAATTATCAAGTCAGTGATTGCGCACATAATCATACCAGTTATTAGCATATTACATTATAACAAATCATGACTATCAAATATTGATAATATTAGTAGGAATTTATATTGGTAAATTGGCTTATTTTAAAATTTTTCGGTTAAATTTTTAGAGCTTGTTGTTATAAGATTAATAAAAGAAATAAAAAAAACGGAGTTGTTATAAAGGCGATGAGTTGTGAGGCATTAGTTGGGACTAATGCAGGTTTTGACACTAATCCACATGGCCATTTCACGAGTTAACAAAAATCGACAAAATGAAAGTAAATTGAAAAGCAACCACCAACGTTTTTAATGTCCGGCACCCTTCATCATCCACACTTTGCTTATTTTATTTTATTAAGAATACGCTAAATTCATATCCACCAAGCTAATCGTCTTGTGTAAATAAAAAAAAAAGTATGTCAATCGAATTTGCAATTCCAATTGATTCAAAGATAAGAGCTGTTTATCCTCTTTTCAACGAGTTAAAATTTATAATTTTTATTTTATTTTATCCATCAAATTATTTATTATTATTTTATTTTATACATGAGTATTTACTTTAAAAGAGGTTGGGTTTATTTTGTGATAAAAATAATCATACTAAAATTGATTATGTAGCTAACAAATATTATTTTGAAATATATTTTTGAATAATATTATTTTGAATTTGAATGATGCATAGACACATTTACTAACAAAAATATTACCCATAAATCTAAAACTCGTAAATGCAAGTTTAAAAATATACATGTATTCTCGATATAAAAAAAAAACAACTTTAAAGTTGTAAATGGGTTTTTTTTTTTTTTTGCTTTTTTTTTCCTTCAATTTTTTTTTTTTTTTGTCGTTTAGCTCAATCTTTTGGTTGGAACAAAACGTGTTGGATGATGATTTTTTATATTTTTTTTTCATCTAGAATTGAACAAAGCTCGGTAAAGGTAAAACGATTCAACGAAAAGTATAAGATATCTGTCGGGGTTTTAGTGAGTTTCTTATCGTGCAATGACAAGAAGAAAATAAAAATAAAAAAAGTTTACGGAGCAAAAATGACGTTACTATTTTTTTGAGTGGCTTTGGGGCTATAAATAATCGTAAAAGTAACGTGTCATTCGAGACTAAGAGCCGATAGGCCTTCGCACTCGAGTGACACAATATGACCGTTAAAAAAATATAGTACGTTGTATAGTTGTACCAGGGAAAAAAAAACAAAAAGGTAAAATGGTTTGCGCAATGATAGTTTGACATTAAATAATGTTTCTCCATCGGTGGCCCGCCACAAGGCAAGGCGATGGATCGATCGATACATTTATATACATTCAACAATGTACATGGACCACAAGAATGTGTCGTTATAGAATCCTGTCACATGACGTTGCTAAAGTCGAATTGATCGTTTTACTTTTCAATCTGTATTTTTATACTTGTTGCATATATCTCTTATACAACTATAAATTTTTCTATTATTTTTTAAATTGTAATTAAAAAACTAGACAGTAATTTTTTATATAATAAAAAAAAATTGATTGATTGATAAAACCAAGTAGCAACTTTCATTTGATATTTATCTAATATAGCTATTATTATTGTTGTTCAAGAAATGAAATACTGATATATTTATATCCTTACAAGATGAAAAAAAAAGACAGAAAAAGTCTACTTTTTTATGTCCTAATCGAGATTCTTAAAAAAATTTATAGTAAATTGGCTGAGGGTCTTGAATGAGGGTTCAAAAATATATTGCTAGGTTGAAACTTCATGAAATTTTGCTTTCAATATTTAAACAACACCTCAATATATTCGTTTTGCACGTTACAAAATTTAATTTCAATCATTTAAATTATTTATTCGTTTAACCAATGACCGTTCAAACATGAAGTGAGGCAAATTTATATTTTTCTTTTTATAATAGATAAAATCAATTTATATTAATTATAAAAAAATTGAAAGGTGATAGAATGTTTACAGTCATCCTAATAAAAAAAAAATTGCCAGTTGATAAAAAACATTTATATATAAGTAGTTTGGTTTTATGGAACCACATCGTTTAGGTTTTGCCCGCGCAATTTGAAAATTCATCACACTTTCATTTTGCAATAATTATACAGTTGGTTAAAGTTTTATTATTTTTTTATTCCATCTTTTTTTGGGTTTTTCTTTTATAAGACTATGAAACGCAAAGTTTTACAACTAAAACGTGACAACTCTGTTTTATAATACGTGTTGTATATACACCACAGCTCCACGAGACATCCTTACTCTGAATTTTGTTTGTAGTATTTGTAAGATTTATATGGGTTGCATGTTAAACGAGTGATATTTATTTTTTTATCGTCACTAACAAAAAAGAAAAAAAAAATATATTAACGCGTGTAAAAGCATCTAATTTCAGGAAAAAAAATTGAATGATAATGTAAGTTTATTTGCAAAGCTATGAAAGTTTCTTTTTTCTGCGGTTTATTCAAAGCGGTAGTATAATTTTTGTTAGCCAACTTCTACGTTGTTGGTCTTTTTACCCTTTTATTTTTTTCAATTTTAAAATATATTTATTCTCGTTGTGCACTATGCCCAGGATGTAAAGTTTCCAAGAATTTAAAGAAAAAAAAACCATAAAAAACAATAATAAAAAAAACTTAAAAATACTTGTATTTTAAAAATCTCAATCGAGAATGAATTGAATGATTTATGTATGCTTGATTATTATTATTTATGTTTTAAAAATTCGGTGAGGATAAGTCGAGACAAATCGATGCACAGGTATATATTTTGTTGTAACATAGTATCTGTGACTTAAAAACACTTGGATGGTCTATCAAGAAGCCCAGAATACCTCTTCCAGCTGTGTTTTTCGGGACATTTAATGTCTTAACACACATGTAGGTTTTTTTATTATTTTTTTTATTATTATATGACGTACTATGTATATAGCTGAGTCGCGGATAGCCTCGAAAAAATAAACTAATAAAGTTCATGCTATTCATGTTGGAGTGTGGGTATATATGTATGTAATATTTGCCAGAAAATAAGAAGGCCATGTGGTACCAAATGATGAAGGAATGCGTGGTGGGTCATATTTCTAAGCTGGGTACATAACGACCCTTTTCTTAGCCACTATTATGATTGACAACCGGTATATATATTTTTTTTAATTATTATTTTTATTTATTTATTTTGCTTTTTTTTTCCCAAATATAATCGTTTGAAATATGAAGCTTTACTAATTTTTTTTTTTATAGTTATTTGCATATATTTGATTATAAAATATATGACAAGAGTTATTAATAATAAATTCAAGGATAAAGTAAAATTTTTAGTTTAAAGAAAGTAATATATATTTTTACAAGTTATTATCATTTTATTGATAAAATTACGTGTTTTTTCACACTTAATTTCGGGTGTTTTAATATTTTTTGTTAAACCAGTAAGAGTTTTTTTTTCTTTTAATAATTTAATTTGTGGAAGAATTTTTTTACTGCATCTTTCGACAGATCTGTATTACATTATAGAAATTTTTTATACTCGGTTGACATTTAAGAACTTGTCTTGTCTTGTTGACTTGTATTTTTTTAATACAAATATTTTTTGATGTTTAAAATAAAATCTGCTGATAAAAGTCAATTATGTATTTTTGGATGCTTTGTAACTAAATCAAAACAATTTTCAATGTCGGTTTTTATTTTTTTAGAAAGATTTTCAAAATCGTTTTCGTACTTTTTAATATCAGTGCTTATCATTTCAGGTGTTAAAATAATTTTTGCTCTCAATATATGTGCTTGCTTTTCGTATGTCATGCTATCTTTAGCTGCAATAGATATTTTGGTTTCTAAACAAGTTGTAGAATTATATTGTTGGCATGTCATCCGGAAGTGGGTGATTCTCTTTAAAAACAGCTGTCCTTCCTGAATAAATTAATGTTTTATAATTATTAGTGTTAATTTGTTTAATTATCAACGAGCTTAAAATTAAAATCTGTTTGATGTTAGTTTGACTTTGAAAAGGTCAACTCAACTTTATTTTCCGCGTAATAATATTTAATGATGATATTTTCAATCATTTCTCACCTCAATAATGGATTCTACTTCACTTGTAATGTTGCGAAGTTTTTCATCATAACAATTTTTTATTTTTATCGTAATTTTTGACAATTGATCTTCCATTGTATTGCGCCCAATAGCTCTGCAATTAATTACATGTTTCACGACATCTGACTGATGTTTAGTTGAGTTGATTAATTTATTATCAACGTAAAAAGATTTTATTAAAAATTCTAATTTATCAGTTTGATAATTTGCTTTATCAGGTTTTAGATTTTTTTGTATATTTTCAAACGAATATTTTACATTCGAAATTGAGTCATTTATTCTTGTTATCATATCAGCACTTTCAGAGTCCAAATGTTCCCATGACAATCCATAACAAACATTAACAACCTATATAATATATTATAAATAAAATATTTAGTATTAATGTAAATACAAGAAGATCTATTTGGCAAAAAAGTATTGATTTAAAAACAAAAAAAATTATTCTTACTTGAGCAGAAAAAATTGCTAATAGCAAGATCTTTAAAGTCGATTTCTCGTTCATGATTTGACCCATTTATCAAGATAAATTTTCAACTGAGTTCATAGCACTCTAGACCAGTTAATTTATAGATTTTTGTATTGTATAAAATGATATAAATTATATTTTACATCTCTCTCTTACTTTTTTGAATGTGTTTATAACAATTTTGGACTTTGATTGTGCTAAATAAAACAAACAAAGTCATTAGGCTTGATGATATCTACTAGTCGGTTTTAACAATTTACTAAAAATAAAAAATAAAAAAAACCCGGATGGATTAGAATGATTGACAGTATTAAATAATAATAAATAGAAAAAAAAATATACAATTGAAACAATGACACTTGAAAAGTCATTTTGTGCAGACTACGAGTATCTCGAAATCACCAAGCTTTCAGACATCGTAAATTTCACTGAGCCATAGTATTCAACTGGGAGTTTTCTTCTTGCACTGCCACAAAGTTTATGAACCATGAGATTACTTTTCACTATGAAACAAAGGATATATAGAATAAAAAAATAAAAAAAAAAAAAAAACAAATGGAAAAAAGATAAGATATAAAATAGGGTGGTTGTGGATAGTGATATAAAGAAAACATTTTGATATCCGTTTGGAAACAATTGAAATTAATGTAGATTAAATTTCTTGCAAGTAAAAAGTATTTCATACTTGTGTTTTCAATGTGGGCATACCTGTACGGGAAGTTGAACTGTGAAATAATGAGAAAATCAAATTGACAGTTTGGGTAGATAAATAAAAAGGTGCATGTTAGTCGAATTGAAATAAAACGAAAAAAAAAAAAAAGTAAAAATAACAAGTTGAAATTCAAAAGTCGTTATAACGTATCAATTAGACCTGACGCTATTAATTTTCAATGAAGCAACGAAAAGTTGACATTTTTAATTTCATTCATTCACTCGTTTATTTATTTATTCATTAATTTTTTTCTTGTCCACCGAAATTTTTTTGTACAAAGTTGGTTGGATTGGTACCTTGTTTTACCTAATCTTGGAAATCGACGGGGTCTTGTGTTGGCAACCAGGTCATTAATAGATATGTCAAGTGGTGCCAATTAAGTGGTCGATTAATCCCCTTGTCGACCTTTTTTTTTCTTGTCGCTATTATTTTTGTCACTCTTTTTTATAAATTCTTATTCATTTCTTGCACTTTTTTTATTTCTTACTGTGTCTTGACTATAATCCTGAATAAATTAAAATTATTTTTCATCTTGTTTTGAGCTCAATGAGAACTGGCTTTTTTTTTTTTTTTTTTTTTTTTTTTTTTTTTTTTAAAAATTCTTTTAATAATTATAAATTTTTTTTTTTTTTTTTTTTGTTTTTACAAAAAAACTAGTATAAAAATACTTTAAATAATAATAAATTTCTTGTTTTATATTTTATGTTATTTCGAGAAAAATAAATTATCAAACACAGGTGATAAAAATATAGAAATAAAATGATATGATAACAAAATTATCAGTATAGAAATTTTGTAAATATAATTAACAAGCTTTCTAAAAAAAAAAAATTATTTATAATAAATTTAATGCATATTAAATCGCGACGATTCGCAAGCAAGGTACAAAAATTTATATACATTATCGCCTTGGGCACTTGACCTCGGCTTATTAACCCGCCAGTTCCCGCGCCGATATCGATCATATACACCTCTTCGATAGCAATGCATAATAGCACCGATACTTGAGTAACATAATTGTACTCATGACAACGACGACCTTCACACAACTCCACTTTCATCATGCTTTATTATAAACATTCTTTTTTTTTATTTATCTTCGTCTTCTCTTGTAAATTTTATATTTTCAATAGATTAATTTTTTTTAATTTTAATAATAATTTTATTTTATTTATTTTTGTATACATATACGAGTTTTCTGGGTCATACATTGTGGTGGGATATATTATTGGTCTTAATATTGCATCAACTACAATAAGTAATTTACAGTTGTATTTTAAGATTAATGAATGTAAAATGTCGCGAATGATTTTTCATTGTTATCGTTTAATAAATTTTTCGAATCATTTTTATATAAAAATAAAAATTACGTGTAATGAAAAATGAAAAAAAAAATGAAAAAGTTAATAAAATATAAAACAGGGAACTTTGATAGATCCTTGCCACACCTTGAACGTTCACGCTCGTTTGGAACCGGTAACGAAGCCGATCAAAACACCAAAAGGATTAACTTATGTTCTAACCACAACGCAAACATTTTTTCAATATTTTTTTATTATTTCATTTTATTTTTTTCTTTTAAATTTTATATTCGACGACTGAATACGCTCTCTTTCTCTCTTGTCGCCATCCAAAATTCCAATGTGATGATGAGTTTTTTTTCAAACATTTACACCACTTGCTGTGAGTGCAGAAAAAAAAATCATGAATTTTCATTTAAATATATAAAAAAATAAAAATAATAAAGTTGTTGGCTTTTTTTATTTTTTTTTTTTTATTTGGCAACATAAAAAATTATTAAAAATTATTATTTATATATTTTTTTCTTTTACATCCTCAAATTGCTTCCATGTTCGATAGCCTATTTGCACGCGTCATACCACAAAAATGATTTGTAGCTAAAAGGTATATACGTCTAACGATTGCACCAGCAATATCACCACTGTCGGTGTAGTGTGTACTTTTCACGCCCTTCAATCTGGCTGTTCGTGAGATGTTTATAAATGTATTGTCTCGCTTACCGTAACGAATCAAAAAGTCCAACTAAAAATTCCACAACACTTAAATTATTCGTACAGATGCGTCATATATACATATAAATAAATACAAAAATTAATAATAATAAATGTAATAAATCGAAAAAATATTAATAACAAAATATATAAAAAAAAAATTAATGGTAAAATTGTGGGACTTGAGTTACTCAGGTGAAGTTCATTCGTTGGGTCGTATATTGTATAATAAATTGCGCAAAAGTCTCTGGTGTATTATGTTCATGTATAATGCACTTTTACCACATGTGTCAGAAATATATGCCGGTATATATTCGCACTACCATTGGTACTCTCTTCTCATCTATCATCGACTCGGTGTTTTGCTTTTTCTCAAACCGAATTAAAGCAAATCTTTTCCTCAGCTACATCTTATAGCTGTAAAATTTCTCAAAAATAAAATATAAACTTTATTTCAATGTGACAATAATTTTTTTTCATTGATATATTTATTATATTTTATTTTTCTTGACGTTATAAATACCATAAATGACTAACGGTGGCACACGCGACTTGTCAGTTCTTTTTTCCATATAATATATTTATAAATGTTAAATGTATTTAGCTAGTGTGTTCTACAATGAAAAAAAAATAAGAAAAATGACTTTAAAACATGTATTTCCTAAACTCGTGGAATGGCTTCTTAAAAAAATTCAATTTTTCTTTTATACTAGACAGAAGGAGGTAAAAGTCAGCAGCCGCATCTGATTTGTTTTTTTATTTTTTTATATAAATATTTTTTTAATCACAAATAAACGTAAGATGCATAGTACCTTCTTTGACTTGTAAACTTGCGTTGTTCGGAATAAATAACGAGTCAACGACCTTACATAATAAAATATAGAAAAAGATATATTGAAAAGATTTAAAAACCGATTATGCATGTTTTCTCTACAAGACCAACATTTTTCATAAAGTTTTGTTATTGAAAAATTAGTATAATGAAGAAGTATAAGTGATTTGTGACGGTGTATTTTACATTTAAATACCCTCATGTATATCTATTATATGTATTGTCGTTGAAATAGCATTGATATATTATTTTAAGAATATTTAGTTAACGATAATAAGTTAGCTTGCATATGCCGTTGTGGTTATTCATTCAGAACAAGACGAGTAAACAAGAATGAGTATAGTTTCAAGTAGTTTTATGTATGTATAATGTATGAATGTGTCGGCTTCTAATCCTTGCGGTTAAAGTTATGCTTTCACCGCAGCATCAAAGCCTTTTTTTCGCACTATCCCATTATCTCTTGATATTTAAATATATCACGTTGTCAGTGAACTTAATTGAATTGTTCAAATGTAATTGTATACTTTCTTTATCCATTACAAAAAAATTATTAAACTTTCTTCTATTTAATTAATAATATAAAAAAACCTCATTGACAATGAAAATTGAATTTTTTTTTTTTCAATTTCACAAAATAATTATGCGGATAATAAATAAATTTTCTGTACATATAATTTCCTGTCATTTTATATCTATTTTTATATTTATATTTATTTTTGATTCTCATTGGGCTATTTCATATTTTATTACAAAAATATATCAAAAAGTATTTAATAACATATCAGCTATAATACGTGACAGTGTAGTTATTCTGTTGGAAATTGCAACATATTTTTCTCTACATATTCTCTATTTATTTTGCTTTGCTTTAAATGCAAGACAGCTCGTTAAATTTGTCCTGTCGACAGTGATATAAGACTCGAGTTTTGTTTCTGATAGCTCGTTAACTGTATAGAAATGCAATATACATATACAAACACTCGTCATGCATATAGTAGCGCAGGGTGACTGTAATCCACATGTTATAATTTATACAGAAAAGAGAAATTATTCATTATTTTTTATTGTTTTATCGGTGTCTATAAATAATTTAATGAGATAAAATATTATTGATAAATTTTTCAAGATATTTGAATACAAATCGCTTGATTTTGCGTTTTTTTATATTTTAAAATTCCACCATAATTTTTTTGTCATCAGATGTGAGAGCACCCACAACTTTTTTGTCAGTAAAAAATGTTATTTGCTTATTGCTTCCTCGTTTTTTTTCTTTTAACTGCAATTTAAAAAGTTCCACGTTCTCTCAAAGATCCAAAAGGGACGAAAAAAAAAATGAAATAAATATAAAAAGCAAATGTAGTGATCATGGTCGTTAAAACGTTCGCGAAGTTTACATGTCCAGTGTCATCTTGTTGTGTATATGTATACATTAATGTGTTACATTCCAATGAAGCAACTGGACTCGACGTCAAGTTACGCTTTGCATAAAGCACTTTATGAATTGTTTAATTAAATATTTATAAAAAATTAAATAATTATAAATATATTTATGCAGTCGATGTGTGAATATAAGTAAAACATTTACATTAAAATACATTGCGGTAATAATGGATTATAATTATTTTCATATGTAATTCCGATAAACTTTTTTTTTGTAAATTTTTTACACTTCAGGCGTGTTAAAATTTCCCATTTAAATACAATCACGTGGGCGTTGAAATGATCTCCTTCTTCGGGCATATTATTGGCGCCTCTTTTTTCATCTTCATATATACACCTCATCATTTTTATCTCGTGGTTTTCAACCATCATATTATAACTATATACTAATCGTTGGTGTCAGATAGGTTATTATTTATATATATTTATAAAAAGGCATAATATATTTAATATATATTGCATTGCATATTAAAGATGAGGTTGAGTTAAGTTTGCACGACAAGTGTGTTGATGCTGCGATCGTTTTGATATAATTATACGTATCTTGAAAGATTTCCATTCCGCTTTCATTGAGATTGTTAAGTGTGGCTTTTTTATTTTTTATTTATTATTATTAAAGTTGAGCGAAAATTACCAGCTCATTTTGTGAAAATGTGTTTCTATTGCCTTTGAATGTGTGGTAAATTTATATTTCACCTTGACGAACTTGATGATTATCATTATTATTATTATTATCTAAGATATTATCTTTTTAAATTAATTTTAGATTTGAAATAAAAATATTTATATACATTAATAACATAACATCTGCTTAATATTAGTTTGAAATTATTTCTTTATAGTTATTTGAGGTTAAACAGTTTTATTGGATTTTGATGCATTATATGCGAATGTGTTGATAAAAATAAAATAATATTAAATATAAAAATAAAAAAAGTGACCTTTTACTGCCATTCATGATCAACAAAGCATCAGTTAATGCCTATAAAGACCTCCTGTAAAGAACGTGTTCTTAGCGATTTTGCAAATGTTTTAGAGTCAACTCAGCGGGTGGTTATAATTTAAAGAGAAAAGAGAAAAACCAAAGTCCCATACATTCCTAAACGTTTTACTCTGTTGAGTGTGTCCCAAACATTAGTTGAAGTGTCAACGATCATGACGATCGGTAGTAAAGTTGCCAACGTCTTGATATTGCTAGTCAGACATATCATTTTTTCATCTCTTTTAATATGAAAAAAATGAAAAAAAAAAACAAACTTATTTCCAGTTTTAAATATCACAATAAATAATCGATTTCATGGGATTCGTTGGGCGTTTTAATGAGGCGTCTCTCTTGAGTATTCGGACAGGTCATTTTCAGATATCTTCATTGTTCCAAACTATATAACCAAAGTGCGCTGCAGGAATTCAGATACTTTTGAATTATTTTTTAAATAAAACGACAGCTCAATTAAACACTGATATACCTTTATACATATATATATTTTTCATAATATAAATTTATATTTATTTTATCATTTTATTTTATTCATATTTTTTTTATTTTATATAAAATTTAAATAAAATGTGAATGAACAAATGAATATTTTACTTTTTTCTGATCTGAATGTCAGCTTTTGTTGTCCTATCAACCTGTCGCAGGATGAATCTGTCGGGCTAAAATACAAAGGACACATGCAGACTAAATATTTTTTTATCTCTTTTACTCGTTACTTTTTTTTTTTTTTATTTATTTATTTATTTTAATTCTTTATACTTTCATTATTATCTTGCAAGGCGATCTCGACCGCCCTGAAGAGAATCATCCATCCCTGTCGGACACCAAACGGTTTTTTTTTTTTTACATTCTATTTTTATTTTTTCTTTTTTTCATTTTGGAAAAATCACCCTGAATAGATATATATTTTTATTGATCAATAGTACACCTAATTCAAGAATGTATCCATAAAATTTTTTGATGCCACATTAATATAATTTTAGTGATGATCCATAACTAAACGTGACTCTTCAATTTCCTTCAATTTGTGTGAGATGATTTAAAATTTTGATTTGATGAGCTCTCTTATACTCTATTATTGTATTTTTTTTTTTTTTTATTCAGATAGTTAGTGTATTATGTCAAAAGAAACATTCGTTTCAATGTTTTTTTTTTTTTTTTTTTTTATTTTTTTTTTTTTTTTTTTTTTTTGAAACCACAACGAAATCTATGGGTATTTTTTATATCATTTTTCTCTACTCACCTAACGTGTATCAGAATTGAGTTTATTCAAGTGAATAAAAAAATCTGTAATATTGATACTGTCATGGTGCATGTCTTCGGGTTCTTGAAACATATAGCGTTAAGAGAGGAAGCCAAAAGGGGCTTCACAAGATTTTATCTCACGATCCAGAATGACGGCTTCGCAAAAGGTGTCGATTTCAGAAACAAAGGAAAAAAGTAGTAAAGAAAAAATCGAAAAAAAATTTATATATAACAAGACGATGAGGAATAAAAAAATAAAACAAATTCATACTTTCCCTTTTTAGCTTTTTTCCCTCCATTAGCTGTATGACACATATATTTTTTAATATATGGCAGGTCGCATGTGAAACTCAAAAATAAAATTAAACTAAATATAAAAATAAATGTCGAAATAAAAATAAAAAAATTCACAACAACTCTCCTAGAAGATTCCCGGCGATTACGCATTGGATAGTGAAGTAGATTGTGGGTGGAGAGCACGTGAGGATAGGAAAAGGGAAATACGCAGGATGGGTACACTTGAAATATTTTATCGTTGGAGCATTAAGATTCTCATCCAGACATTGCTTGAAGGGAATGAGATCTATGGTTCTTCCGGCCTCGTTTGCGCGGTGTGTAGAACCCATAATCGTCAAAGCTTCGAGTGCCCATTTGCCCATCCTGCATACTGTCGTAATCGTATGGAACTATAAAAGTACTTTTATTTTTTTATTTCTTTTTTATAGTACTTTTCTCTTCCTCTTAACATCCTACTTGTTTGTGCGTCATGTAAGACATGCAAGTGCGTCGCTCCAATTTTTTTTCTACATAGTCAAATTACTTATAGAGACGGTGTGAAGAATTGATGTAATTTTTTTGCAAAAAAAAAAATACATGCTGAAAAAGAAGATGGTGTTATTATAGCTGACACGAAAAAATTAGAGTATAGGGATATATTGACACAAGCATCACACTTGGCTAGGTGTCCTTGTAGGTATCAGGTGTTTTTTTTTTCAAGGAACAAGATATCCCCTGTAAAATCGATGAAAAAAAAAAATTATTTTAACAAAAACATAATCGGGGGAGACGGGGGGTCCCGTCATTATAAGCTACCGTATACTGTTATTAATATTACACGAAATTTTTGAAAGTTTTCATTAAAATATAATAATAATTTTTATATTTAAAATATAATTTTTATTTTGAGAAATTTTTATTTAATATTTTAAAGTATTAAATCAGAGTTTTTATGTTCTTAAACTTTTCATATGTAAAGCTGTCAAATCGACACTCATAAGGTATAATAATAATACTAATATATGTATCTCTGTTTTCTGACAATTTCTGTCTGAACTTTAAAACTTTAAAACTTTTAACTGAGCACTCAATTGGAACAAAAATTTCATAGTTTCAACGCGACATTACACAAGAACGCGTGCGAATTACCCTTTAGTGGGTGTGGTTGAAAAAAATATACGTCATGAACTAGATATAATAATATAAATAAATAAAATAATGAAAATTATAGTTAAATAGTTAGCAACAGTGAACTGTCTTTTATAAAATTAATTATCAACAACTTGGGAGACTTGCACCACCCTCCCCATCTCTTTTGTCCGCTACTTTATATTTTCCATTGTTTGTATCGTCTAATTTGAATACATTGCAGTACAAATTTATGACTACACTCGATTTATTTCATTTAAATTTAAAAAAATTTTTTTTTTTCATTAAATCATGTTATCACAAATATTATTCAAAGACTTCATTTGTTTTAAATTTATTATTAAACATGGGATTTTTTATTTGAAAAAAAATAATAACCACTTTGTAAATTTTATATTTTGAATTCATGAAATATAATATATCATAAGTCAGTCCCATAGCTACAGGGATCGTGGTATCGTCACAATTTCTCGACAACACACACGCGATCATTATTCACCATTAAATATATTTTTATATATTGAAAATTAAATGAGATAATAATAACTGTGTTTATACAAGCTTACAGATCTCAATTTTAATTACACAAAAAAATAAATTATATAAATATAATATCATACAAATAAAATTAAATAAACATTATTTTTTTATCAATTAAAATTGCATATATAATGAATCATACTCAATCAATTTGTGTATAATCCAAAACTAATTTTATTATAAATTTAAAAAATGTAAAAAAAAAATAATTTTAATTCACTTGGCAACACATGAGTGTTCATATTTATTTTTATAGATATATATTAGGGAGCATATATCAAACTCTTTGTGAGTCCATGTGAAATATAAGAGTCATACATATAAACACACACAAATAAAAGCTTCGAGTTTGTGCGATGCTATTGTCAAAGACAAATCATTGTTCTTTGCCGTTAAAAAATCGGTGGCGTATTACTTGCCACCGAATGGCATTGAAAAATATAAAAACAATAATAATATTAATAATAATAAACAAACAATATACCGATATTGAAGTTTTTCTTTTGCTGCATGCGTTTTGTGAATATGCAGTTGCAGTACGTACATACGCACATATAGTCTTGAATACTGCGTGTATGCACTGTATGCAAGCGCGTTCATTTATTATCGTGGTCATGAAATACAGAGGTTAAAAGGGGGAAATAGTATATTCAATATATAGGAGATGGTGTCGGTGAATAAATAGTTATAAAAGCGAGTGCGAGAAAGGCCTCCTTGATGCCGATATATATATACCCCCCATCAGCCAGTATGGTGCGTGGTTTAACCATTGTTTCCAGGTTCGGTGTGAGCCTTCCTTCGTTTTACTCTTTAAATTTTCGTATGCACTGGGATGGAAAGTGGGTGTGTATGTATGTATATACGTTTATATATATAAAATATTTTATTTCCAGTGTAGTAGCAGGCATTTGTACAAAATGCCTAGCCACCCACTAAGACAAAGGTCCTTACGAAGAAAGGATAAAACTCTGAAAGAAAAATAAATAAAATAAATAATCGATAACGAAATTAAAAAAATAAAATTGAACGAAATATAAGGAATTGAGTTTTCTTTTTTTTTAACAATAAAAACCATTGTCACACATAACAACAATTTATTTATTTTCAAGTTTTCATATCATTCAAAAAACGATTAATTTCTTATTGTGTAAAATACAAATGGATATGCATATTGATCGATATACCGGATATGCCGATAAGTGATTGAAATGCTTCTTTGAATTTATTATTATTATATGGGTGCCATATTGAGCTGATCTATCTGCAGATACACAAGTAGTAGTCCATTGTATATCACAGTGTACGCATATTTGTAATATTAACAATTTAAAATGTCAGTTGTCTTGATTTATTTTTAATCCAAAAGAATGTTATAAAACACGCATTGAAATTTAAGAATAATATTATAATATATTGTTTTTACACATTTTGTGGGTATTTATAAATATGTTTGCATTGAATCCGGTTCAACCAACGCCTTTGAGAGATTACATGGTGCCATGCGTTGTATAGCGCCGATTGTTTATAGTTCACACACCTATTTGTAATATATTACTCTAGTCAACTTAACAATATATGCACGCATTTATGTTTATACATAGACATTGCATGTACAACTGTTCACATTGAACTTCTCAAGACTATATTTAATAACTAAATACGTATTTATAGTTTTATTCTTATACACATATATTATCGAATAAATGTTTATGAATATAAGATAATATTATTGTGTAATTATGTATTTCTAGAGGTTATTCAATTAGCTGAATTAACGTGTGTACACGCATATATTATTGATCAATTTGTTGAATTGATAGTGCGTAACACAAACCTAGTCATTTCGATGATTACCAACATGGTATTATGGTGCTTATATGATCAATGACTTGTAATAACTGTTTTTAATATTTCAATATCTTTTTGTTAATCAAGTATTTTGCAATATTCAACATGATGAAATGTTGAAAAAATATATATATACAGTATACAGGTATATTATCAAAGTCATATTTATATTGTGTTTTGATGAATTGAATTCAATGCGATATCAATCAATACGTTGAAATGTAGATATGATGATGCAATGAACAAAAGAAAAAACAATAATAAAATGAATAAAAAATGTTTTATGCTAGCACAATATAGCAGGGTTATACGCAAAACTTTGATTTTCCAGCTGTGATGAAAAATGTCATATTGCGTAAAGTCTCGTGATCCTGGGCATCTGCCTGGATTTTCTCGAGCCTTTTTTTTTATTATCAGCAAAGCCAGGCGTATACTCGTCATAAATGGATATACACTGTTGGGGGAATTCGACCAACGTTGGATATTTCATATCCACATTCTCTTGGAATTATATTATTGTGTTTTTATGCATGTATGGGAGTGAATAAATTTTTTTTTACATTTATACGTATGAAGAATTGGAAATGCTTTTGGTATATCTGATCTATAGATGTATTTTTGGATGCGAGAGAAATGAGACAAAAGTGATTGGTATATTAGAGTTAAAATATATGTAAGATGACATAGTGACGGTTATGGTGGTCCAGCAAGACCTCAGCTGGGTATACAAAAAAAAAAAAAACAAAATGCATCTAATCCAGTCCTAAGTACCTACTGGGGCTCAGTGTCGTTTATAAAAAGCTAATCCGTGACAAATGAATAAAGGCGTGTTAACCAATATACATATATACCGTATACATGGTTTAATTGCCGGATTACAGAATGGGGTAAGGGTGTCAGCTCTATTCTGTTTATGAAACTTGACAGCTAAACTTTTACCCGTATTATGTAAATAGATTATTTTAATTCCTTTTATTTTTTTCTAATTTCAATTGTCGACTATTTGGTGTCAAATTTTTTTTTTTAAATACAATTTATGATAAATAGTTTGTTGTTTATGGCTATTCTAGTGACCCAGACAACATGACCTTCATTTTTTGTTGTTTATTTTAATGTCTCGTGTTAAACATTAGTGCGTGTTTACTCAGTCCGCGTGCAATGGAAAAACAGTTTGCATGATATTTGCACTACAAATTAACCCTTAATATGTACAAACTATATTTATATAAGTGTAGATGTTTGTATAAAATTATATTTATTCTAATTTTATGTTATTTTTTTTGTTCCAGGAAAATTACTTGAGCCACAGGAGACCAGTCGAGAATCAGGCATCTTGGCTTGTCACGCAAGGTAATTGAATAATTAAATAACGCCACCAACTCTGAAAGCTCATTTCAATATAATACACTGTGAAAAATGAAAAAGAAAAAAAAGGGAAAAATAATAAATAACATTGCAATTGCCATGTAATCATGATTATAAAAGCTAAACACTGTTTGCATTATGAAATATTTTCAAGTTACATTGGTCAACAGAGCAATGCCTTGTATACAAGTCATTTTGCAGATTCGAGTCATTAGTACAGACGTATATATTATAATAATGATGCCATCTGTCAGCAAAAAAGGTCAGACCACGGTTATAGAGCAACAACACAACCTCAGTAAAATCATGCTTAATAAAAGAAAACATTCAATGCGATAAAAAGATTGATAAAATAATGCAATTTATATTTTATTTTAACTTGAAATTTTGTGTCCATGCGACACCATGTTCTATATATTCTTTTGATATTTTCTCATAACCGGAGGCATCTCGTTTCGTTTTTTTATTTTATTTGTAGTCTTTTAATTTTTAATTTTATTCTTTCTAATAGTGGCACCTTGACCATGGCCGTTCCCATCAAAAAGTCGTTCAACGTCAGCCCGTCCGGAAACTGGACATGACGCATCCTGCGCTCTTTTCGGCCGTTGCAAGAAAAAGGAGAAAAAAAAAACGATGGACGTCAATAAAGGTAGTTGTTATACATATAAATTCTTGCATACCATGTTTATATATATATATAAGCATATAAATACACATATACCAACTTAATTTTTGGCCCTCATCTTTCTTCGTGTGTATAAAACATTTTCGTATTCACCAAACCATCCATAACATTATTGTGTTTAATTATGAACGGGTCGTGAGCGTGCAGCCTCCAAAAAATAAATAAATTAAATAAATTAAAGATGAAATACATAAAAAAAAAATATATATAAATATAAAATGAACTTAAAATTACGAATGAAAAATAAAGAAGCAAAGTGAATCTTTATTTTATATTTATTTTTTTAGTGTGAAATATAATTTTTTTTTGTTTATTCTTTCTTTAAAATCAGTCTTGTGGAATATATAGAGAATTATTAACTTGGACAATATGCCAGATGATAAAAGCGTGCGGTCTTTGATTATTATCAGTTACCAGTAGCTTTTTTTTTGTTATATCCATTGAGGTTGTATCAGTGTATACATGTATGTTGTAACATGTTGCGATAGAGTCACTTTGCGATATACAAGTAGTCGTCAATCGGCCCCTGGAGATACGCCCAACATTGAACATCGTTTGTTCACTACCATCAACGATGGCAACGACGACACATCATCATTTATATATATATTTATTTATTTGTATTTGTTGATGTATAAATAAAATAGATGGATCTTATTGCAGTAAGCCCAGAGACTGTTGATCTTGACGGTATAGATTCCCAAAGGTGCATGGTCTTATTTCTATCGTAAGAAACTGAGATCATCTTACACTGCATGGGGATCGCGGCGATAGAATTTTAGTCATTTATTTTTTATTTCTCTATCTTGCTTATATATATATATTTTTTTATTCATTTATTTTATTTTTCTCTCGGTGTACTTTGTGTGTCCACTGGGTGCCTCCTCTGGGATCGTGTCTCGCTCACGTCACAACACGGTGTTATTTACCCGTCATGTCAAATTAACTTGACACAGGTATACACCAGCGTTTCTTGATCGTCAAATTATTTATCTATATATATAAAAAAAATAAACATAAACTCTATATATCAAATGAAAAATTAAAAAATATATATATTTACTTCAAATATTCGTTTAAGAAATTTTTAAGTCAAAAAGTTTTTAAGATTGGTAATCGAATCATTGAGATACTGATCTTGACGATGCTTGATTTCTTGTGGTATATCCCGATTGAATAACTTAAGCCATTGGAATTCAGTTCACGAACGCATCGAAAAGTTTTTAATTAATTAACGAAGGCGAAAACGTTTGGCAAGCCAATGTACTGTATAAGAGAGAAAAAGAGAAAGAGTTTCAATATCTTGTTTTTTTTTATTTTAACAAAATTTTTTTATTGGTCGACTCAGTTTTAAACTGGCATGTTGTTTATATATATGTGTTCACTGTCTAAGCCATGGAAAATTTTTCGAAAGGGTCCCTCTTGTGACAGCTGAATATGGCTAATGGTTAAATTCATCCTCACAAATGTATCGTCATTGAAATAGTTAATTACTTAATTTCGTTGTACAATGTTTCGTACCAAAGTCAATCCCTCCAATTCTTGAATACATAGATAAATTATAGTCAAGTCTTTTTGAATCGCAACAATTAGTCAAAATTTACACGTGCATTTTTGCAATATATATTTTCGAGGGTTGAAAAAATAGACCAACAGACAAAGTAACAAATAAAAATAAAAATATATGATAAGTCAGCTTGGGGTCTTTGGTCGGTTCGGTCGATGGCCGATCCCATCAAAAGAAAAAAATCGCGGGCATAATTAGCGAATGATTGATCGATGTGTGTCTCCAGTGAAATGTGCATGCGGTGGACGCGTTCTTCTCGTCGCGGATGCTCAAGGCATTGCCAAGTATTCTTTATCCTCTTTTCTTTTGCTTTAATTTAGTACTCCCTTTTTTGCTTTTATGTATATACATGCTGCTGTTTTTTTTTTTTTTTTTTTTTCTTTCTTATCTCTTTCCTTCTTTTTTTTTAAATCTTTTTACATTTTTCTGTTTTTTTTTTTTTTTCTTATTTATTTGTTGGCTTTACATTTCATTCTTTCTTTATTTTAATTTTTTTACCTTTCTTGTGTTGAACATGTCGCGAACTCTGTCTCGTAAATTATTCATCTAATCCCGATACGATAATGGACGTAGACAAGATACAACAAGCAAGC
The DNA here is from genome assembly GCA_030523065.1 of Aphidius colemani. NCBI lineage: Eukaryota > Metazoa > Arthropoda > Insecta > Hymenoptera > Braconidae > Aphidius > Aphidius colemani. The sequence continues at coordinate 8,469 of JAPYYR010000014.1, read as the reverse complement.
ATATAATCTCAATATGTGACATCGTGTATATTTGGCCTTCAAAAAATACTGCGTGATCAACCGCGTGTGCCCGCGTGATTTCAACTAACGTAAATATGTATATATATTGTATATACGACAAGGTATCCTTGAGTAATAAAATTCCAAGAGAGATTCAGTTGAAAATATTCATTAAAAAAATAAAAATACTTGGTGATACACGTAAGGTAAAAATATAAATAAATAAAAATAAGAATTCTTATTAGAATAAATGTCGATAAATATGAGGATTATCAGACAAGCCTGGACCGTAAAATCCACGGATCTTTAGATATCTTCTCTACCTCTTTTTGAAAGTTCTTCAACATGGGTCAGGTTGTTGTATCGTTTTATGACTCTGGTTATTTCTTTTATGTATATATATATTTTTTTTTTCTCTATCTTTAATATTTTTCTTAGAAATTTTTGCGTCTGGATAGGTAGCCTCATTGGCATCAAATGAGCATCATAGATTCGTCTTTACTCACCTGAAACATAAAAGTTTAAAAAAAATTTGTCATTAAAATGCTAAATATTATTTTTTACTGATTGGTTAACACGAGACAAATCAACATTAAACGACACACAAATAACATCATATACACTTAAAAGCTCAACTTTTAAAGATTGTATATAAAATGTAAATAATTTTTAAGATAATTTAAATAGATTTTAATTATCATATATTTACATATTTATATATTACTGTAATCATCATTTTTATATATAATATAATTTTTTAATGATATTTTATAAAATTATGTATTAATGTCCTGAGAAATACTTTAACGATTGAGGGCGTACAGCAAATTCAGTGTTTTTCTACCTACGTATTTACTTGTGCATCGTCACATTTCCTTTACCCATTTGTCATTCGTTGGTCTTTATCAATTAATATCATCGCAATTATCATAATCATCATTAAAAAAACATTCCAGTAAATTATTTTATTTTATAATGGGTTTTTTTGGTTGTCTACCTATCAACAAATAATATACCAAAACATTTATGAATATAAAAATGTAAAAATATTATCGATATACATATTCATTCAGGGCAAGTGGTGAAGGAAAGTTATACACGTATGTATAAGTTTGTGTGTGCCAACTGTGATATTTTTCTATAGACTGCACCTCAGGTGGTCTTAGACAAGAGGTATCACGGTGTCGGTTACGTCGAACGTGCGCTCGCAATAAATTGAAATACGTCGGTACGGGTGTCACGGTAACTTGGCTTCGTGATAGTATATACCATACAGACAAAGTTAGCGGAACAAGGAATTATATTTATTGGTACTATGAAACGAGGTAAAAAGAAAGACGTATATATATTTATTTATTTATTTATATATAGGTATTTCTATAAAGATATATACTATTCGGAACAGGATTCCCCAAGTATAAGATGCTTTTTCTTTTACCTCTTCTTCTGATGTCTCATGATCTTTTTTGTAGTGTATTTACTTGAAAAAATTGAATCGAAGGAAATAGAGATTTCTCCAATGCCACAATGTGACAATGTACTAAATTTATATACTGAAAAATCGTGAATCGGATTGTATAAAATTTTCGATATATATTTTTGTTCAACAAGCTTATGCAACGTCTCAAAGCTTTGTTTATTTTTATTTTTGTTTTTAATTTTTTTGTATTTTTACTTTTTAATTGGCTCAATTCTAAAACTCAATGTTATTCTTTTAAGATGAAAAGTTTGCTTCTTGAGATGTTGCTGATCATGTCTTTATAGACATGTAGGTGTTGAATGAATAAAAAAAAAAAAAAAATAGGGCATTTTAGCAACCCTTTTCTGCGTGATGTATAACATCATCACATAGTGGTGAAAAAGACACAACTCGGTCTTTCCTTGTGCTTAACTGTAGACTTTTTACCAGGCTACATATACGCACATGTATATACGCCCGTATATATGTATCGTATATGTAAGACGATGGTACTTGATAGAGCATCGCACTGTGAGCTGAATTCATATATGAAATCTCCCTCATCCTTTTGGTAATACGAGCAAGATGTCAGGCTTTTGTAGGACAAGTGTGACTTACAGTACAAGATTTTGCTCAACTTTGAATATTTATATTGTTGAAATTTTTTTTATTACAACCGTGTCATATGCATGATAATACTCGAAATCCTTTAAATTTAATACTTTTTATATTGCTCGAAAAAAAATATATATAACTTTTATGCATTCACAAAATATAGTTTTCGTTTTTTTAGGACAATAAAGTTTATTTGGACAATATTGTTTATTTGCAAATATAAAAAATGAACTTGACAAAAAGTTTTATTCTATTTTGAATAAATAAAAAAAAAAATCACAACAAAAAGTAATGAAAAATTGAAGATATAAATTCATGTGAAAGAGCAAAAAAAATATGCGTTGACGATGCATCAAAAAAAAAAAAAAAAAAAAAAGAAGAAAAAAATATGTATATAAACTACTCTGTAGGGCAGTGCACTCTGCATTGATCCAACCGCGTGTTACATGCGTACACACCAACCCTTCTTTTGAATTTTTTTAAAATTTTTTTATTTCCTTTCTTCTTCGTCTTCACAACCCCTCTTTTCTCTTACGGCCTACTATTCTTTATTCGCGATTTTACCCCATATATTTTCTCGTACGTAGACCCCTCGTTTTTTTGCATATTATACTTACATTTCATATACGTGCAAGTAGGCAGTGCAGGTGTAGCGATTCAACTCGTAGAAAAAGCAAAAAAAAAAATTAAAAAAAAAGAGTTGGTAAAAAAGAAAAGTAGGATTTCCTCAGTTTACACGCAAATGCAGGGGAATGACTCTGTTTTTTTTTTATTTCTATTTTGTCAAAGGCAAAATAAAAAAAAAAATATATACACATATGATGATCATGTATGTTTCAGTTCATATTTTGTAGAAAAATGCAATATGAAAAAAAAAAAGAAAAGAAAACCCTTTCAGTCATATAGTGTTTTTATGTTTAGTTTTTTTTTTTTTCTTTATTCTTTTCACACATATATTCATGAAAATTATTAAAAGCAGAAAAATCCTTTCTCATGTACTATGTGTACTTTTCTTCATGTTTTAAAAGATTTTTTTTTTATTTTCTAGCATTTATGCTGTACTCAAATGCGTACGCAAGCATTTTATAATTCCACTTGAAAATGCTGCTGATGATGTTGATGATAATATATGGATGGTGAGCTAGTTGTTAGAAAATACAGGTTTGTTTGTTATTTTATACTATAAAATAAATAAATGAAAAGTAAATTAATCAAAAACATTTATAAATATGTGGAGTTTAGTTGGTCTTGCTGAAGGATTGAGTAGTGAAATAAGGAAGGAAACGAAGTGCACCAAATGTGTGAAGCATCCAAAAGAGGACGGATGTCGTCAGTGCGAATATATGCCTGAAGGGACCGTATAAAAAATATGAGGAAAAAAAAGGGAGGAACTCATTAAAATAAATAAACGATGTCATGCATAATAGTTGAAAAATACTCTTATGTACGCAAATCCATGTTGTGTATATTATTGTTGATGGTTTGTCAAAAGTGCGTTAAATTACCGGTTGGAATTGCCATGTCAATGTACTCTTGCTTTGAAAACCAAAGACGGAAAAAAAAATACATAATTAAATTCGAAATTTACATGAGAAGCAGATAATTTTGGAAAATATAAACTTAAAAAAAAAAAGGTAAAATTTATTTTCTGACAATTAAAATTTAACAAGTAAAATTACGAATCTTGAAAAACTTAACATAACATTCAATATTTATTAGCTTTTTTTTCCAATAAGATGCAGCAGATCTTGTAGCTTATGACTCAAATCATGAGATTGAGAGTATTATGTCGTTGACTTGTGGCTGAAGTCTTATTATTGTGAAAAATATATTGATGCATCAAAGCGTCACGAGGCAAGAGGTATGTTTATTTTTTTAAATTAATTTTTATATGTAGTTTTGGTTGTATGGCCTGCGTGTACTGAGTAGATAAGCCAAGAGAGAATATGAAGAGCCGATAATTAGAGCGTGGCTGAATGATACACGCCCACACTCTCGAAACTATCGAAACTATTTATACATATAATGTAATAAGTGATAGCGGAGATGAGACCCGCGGGGCTCAAGAGATAGTAAAAAAAAAAGGAAAAGAAACGGAGAAAAAGCACGATTAATCTGGATATATATATATATTTATATTTATATGTGTGTCATGCATACCACGGTAGCCATGTGGTCTTGCGTACATATACCTTGCCCGGTGGTCCCATTGCATTTAGAATACGGCGCACGAGTGGACCCATGGCCACTCGATACCACAGACGTACATCACGATAACGAGCCCTCAAAATATATTCGTTGAATTACCAAACGAATTTTGTCCATCACATCCGCATTTTATTTTTATTTTTTTTTTTTATATTTATTTTTTCAACAAAATAACTTGGTCGTTATCTAAAAATTTTATTTTATCGTTAACCGGTGTATTTATTTATTTATATATTTTTTATTTTCGAATTTTTTCTTTTTCACAATTATTAAAAGCCAATTGTTTATTTATTTATTCAAAAAAAAAAAGAAAAAGGATTGTTGAAAAAGCTTTCATAAAAGTAAATATTAATTAAAATATTTATAAAAACATTTTTTCAAATGGGAAAAAAATTATCAAGTAGTAAAAATGTTGTGTCTGACCACATTCAGATTATCTACTTTTACAGAATATATATTCTCATAAGTCTTTTGTTTCGACGTTATGAAATGACACAGAAAATAAATAAATAAATAAATATAATGATGATTAACATAAGTTTAAAAAAAAAAAAGAAAAAAGTAAATGAGGATTAAAATTCGAAACGACTCTAATTATCAGAGTATACAGATAATTCAAGCACGCGCCTAATTATCCCGTTGTATATACAGCACCTATATGCAGTGTAGGCTTGTATTATACGCCTATATGTCACACAAATAAAAGTTAAACAAGTGAGAACTTTTGCAAATTAGTTTGGTTTACTAAGTCTCACATATATTTATTATTAATATACAGTATGTTTATACCCACTTGAATTATACATAAAAATATTCGAGACGGTATTATACTTTTTGAATCATATATATTTATATGCACATATATATATGAGTCGCGCAGTGCATTCGCACGTAATTACGCGCAATTTCACGCGATTGAACGCTGGAAGCGACCCAGGGTTTGTATATATATATACTATATAGCTTACATGCTTGTACGCCCATACCTCGAGCAAAAAATAAAATAATAATAAATTTTAAAAATAAATAAATAAATAAAAATAAGGCAAATCAAAGGTTCTGCCGACTCTCTTTACTTTCATGAATAGCACACAACTTTGTTTCTTCGTTTTAACATTTGAAAATTTACTGTAACCAAATATTTTTTTGTATTTTTTTATTATTTTTTACATTACTCTTTTTTCGTTTTCTTTTTTTAATTTTTGCACTACTGTTTCCTTTTTTTTTCTTATTTTTCATAATCTTTCATGTGCAAGAAGAAAATAATCGAGTTTTTTTTCAAATTTTTTCTCTAAACACGAATAATGGAATATCATATTTCTATTGAAAATCTTTTTCTCAAAGTAGTAGTGCAAGTAGTATAATCGTGTTTCGTCAGACAGGATGAGAATCATTCGAGCTTTAATATATAGAATATTTTTTTTGGCCATCCATTGTGTTGCACGTTGATATGTCGTTAAAAGTAATGTTATAAATTTTTTTATGCTCTAAATTTATATAAAAATAAATAATAAGTATATTTAATACATCTCAATTACCCAAGTGATTGAATAATAAAAAATGTTTTTTTTTTCTTTGTTTTGTGTCATTTGAAAATTATCATTTCTCACCAACATGATATTTTTTTTTAAAATAACAAGTGTTACATATTTAAAATTGCTAACGGCGTTTGTATTTTATCTGCCCACGTGCCTCATTTTAATGGATCCAAAAGAAGGATAATGTTCTCACCATTTTGTGATTTCGATCTTGAAGCGCCATCGGCAGCTTTTAATGTCTCGTAGATTTTCTTCACGACAGAATGATTATCATTCAACGGTCATACAGTACATATAAATAAATATCTTCAGCAATAGATTTTCATGGTAGATTATACATAAGTAGTTAACTTGTTGACCAAGACATTGATGAATAATTAACAATCATTAATTTTCCTAATGGATAGTATGACTTTGGATATTCGTTTTCACCGCCCTCATTTGTCTAGACATCAACTCGCATGCCTTGAGGCTCTAGCTAGTCTTCAGGAGCTCCTCTGTCTTGGAATATGACATGAGTCAGTATAAATTCTCATTGCTGTTAAATGAATACAAAAGAACAAAAGATATTTTCATATTTTATTTTAAATAGAAGCCAAATAAAGAGAAAAAAAAAATATATAAAAAAAAGTCATTAGAGGCTGAAAAATGCTGATAAGTCATTAGTATAGCTGTCAAAAATTACGCAATTTTCATGTGCATCCAAGCAAAAACAGTATGTATTATTGTGTTCATGTATATTCACACATACGCAAATACATAAGGATAAAAAAAAAAAAATTATCGGTATATGTACAAGCAACCTAGGCCATTATTTACGTGCGTGTTAACTTACATCACTGTGGCAACCCTCTTGAAGGGTGGCGTGTCTTGTTAGCGACACCCCTGGTGTTTGATGAGAGTCCTCTTCTTTTCTTTCATAGCATCAACCCTCATACATGTATGTACTCATTGCCGACTGCTATATTCAGTTCAGTCAACGTACGTCGATACACAACCCTTTTTTTCCATTTTTTTTTTCCTCTTCGTATCCTTACTTACTTTTCTAGTACATATTTCCGTTGATGGCGCGTAAACTCAAGAATGTTATATAGTTATATATCTGTATATGTGTAAAGGTGGGTGCGTCACCTCGTTATAGCAAACGAAACGAGTGTGACAAGCCGGCTAAGCATTGAGCCACCTACCGTTGTATTTAAAAGTGTGCGGTAGGTTAGTTAAGGTAGCAAGAAAAGCTGTGCAAAAAGATCAAGGCTAGTGTTAGGAAGAATTACATATATAGTAAAAGGTATAAATATATATATAATCCACCTATGTCTACCACCTACTTTAGGTGGCTCGATATCACACCCTTTTATACATGCACATATATTGAATCCATTTACTTGCAAGTATGCAACAACAGCAACATCAGCAGCACCACATGGTTATTTCTCATTTTGGCATATGCGTATATGGTCGTGGGATATAAATAATGGTCAAGAAAATGACAGTGAAAGAGCAAAATATATATAATACAATATCTGTTTGATACAATTGTCACACAGGCTATATGATTCTCTTGCGTAAAAGTCACTGTGTGGCTTCTGGTTTATTATGTCGTTGTTTTTTTTTCTTTTTTAAATTTTTTTCTTCATTTATTTATTTTATTTTTTTTTCGAGTTCTCTCGTCTTTCTGTGGTTTTGTTATATATTTATTTATATTTATATACGTGTGTTTGTGTGTGGCGCAAGACAAGACGCTTTCACGTATCGAGAAAGCGTGATTTACGGAGCATGATATTGGACACTGAACCCGCGAGTATATGGGATATATATTGCTATATATCTATGAAAATAAATAAATAAAAATAAGAAAAAAAGAGATAGCCAGGTATAGGTAAATTCAACCCACGCATTTGCAGCTATATTTGTTATAATCCTTGAAATAACTCTTTGGATATACATATTATATTTATTATGATTTAAATATTTATATGGATGATAATAAAATAACAATATTCTATTAATATATTATTTTTGTTTTAAGACGTAATTTTATTATCATTTATTATTGAAAATGAGTTTTTCACCGCAACAAGTAGTATATATAGTAATGCTTATATCTGTTGTTAAATTCATTTTATTTTTTTAATAAATTATTTATTTATTGTTAAATATAAATATTAATAAAGCCTGGGGTTTCGCTTTTGACTAGATGCTCTTGATGTTGAGTCCAGACTCAGTATAAACACGCAGGTATTTTCAAATGTAAGGGATAAAATAATAAAATGAATAAAACGTATCAGAGAAGATAGAAGTTTATATATATATAAAATTGAGAAGAGAATAAAGAGAATGATGCCCGCAGAATATATTTTTCTGTTGCATTGCTGCGTGCTTGTGCATTCCCTCTACCATTCAACATCATCACAATCCTCACCATCTTCACCATCCTCACCACCTCATCCTATTATATCCATCCACCTACCCGTCTGTCCGTCTTTGTGTTTTCTACCAGCAACCAGCAACCAACGTGTGCTCATCGCTCTCTTTCATTTTCGCTATCTCATTTACTCTTTCTTTATGTTTTTTTTTTTTTTTTTTTTTTTTTTTTTTTCTTTTTCTCGGTTTTTTTTGTTTTTTTTTTTTTTTTTTTTTTTTTTTTTT